>PVJA010011590.1:9176-49164 GCA_004027025.1 Myocastor coypus | reverse complement strand
CAAACTCACAGCGATCCTCCCGCCTTAGCCTCCCTCCCAAGTCTGGCAGGCTTCTCATGCTGTCAGGATCACCTGGACCAGTGATCGTCAGCGCGCATGCTCTGTAGTATTTTCCACACACTGTTTGCAGTTCTATATTATTGCCACTGTAGTGGTGGACACCAGCTTGGGCCAACACAGCACAGTTCTCCGTGTCAGGTTTCCTCGAGGCTGGGCAGTTGCTGGCAAGGGTGACCAGTCTCGCTTTGCCCTGTCTGATCGTCTCCAGTGTCTGCTTGGACTGCAGCTCGTACTTTCTGCTTTTCATAACAAGTTGGAGCCTACAGCTGATTGACTCAAGAGATTTTTTTTTCTACTTCTTTGTGGCCACCATCTTCCTGCCTTAGGAGCAGACAGCCCTCAACAGGGGCAGCCGCCAAAATGGACAGGGACCGAGAAAAGCACGCTTCATACTTCATTAAAATCTTTTTGAAAATCCACTTACATTTTAAAACTGTATTCTCAACTTCAGAAATTGTAGAAGAACAAGCACTGTCAAACTACTTTTAAGAAGCCGGGCGTGGTGGCACACACCTGTAATCCTAGCACTTGGGAGGCTGAGGCAGGAGGACTGCGAGTTCAAGACCAGCCTGGGCTACCAAAGTGAGCTCAAAGCCAGCCTGAACTGCACCGTGAGACCCTGTTGCAAAAAAACAAAACAAACAAACAAAAAAAAAAACCTACTTTCAATAGGGGCTGGGGAGATAGCTCCATGGCACAAGTGCCTGCCTGGCAAGTGTAAGGTCATGAGTTCGAATTCTGGTCCTGCAATAAGCAAATAGCTACCTGGAACTGTTCTATCAAAAAGGAGGAGAGCGGCCTGCCTTGGCCTTGGCCTTAGCTCGCCTTTCATTCCTAGCTTAGGCCAGACTGTATTTTAATACAGCACGGTCAGTGTATTCACAACAAGGTGGTAATTAGCATGGAGCCCCTGCAGAATGGGTCTGATGATATTGTCTTTTTTGCCCATTTGTTCGTTTTTTTTTTTGTTTTTTCGTTTGTTTGTTTTGTTTTTTGTTTTTTGCCTTTTGGCAGGACCGGGGTTTGAACTCACAACCTTGCACTTGCCAGGCAGGCACTTGTGACATGGAGCTATCTCCCCAGCCCCAATACTGTCTTATTTGTACCTTCTTCAGTTGGGAATACTGAGCACCATAGTTTTATGGCAAATGAAATTACTGGACTGGCCCACGCAGCAGAAGTATTTTTAATAGCAAGCTGCCTTTCTTTATATGGGCATTTTTCTACATTCTAAAATAACAGCTCCATTATCTTGGTTCAGCTCAACTCTTCTAAATCCATAAGAAATCTGCTGGGCATGAGTGTATGGTGATGATTCATAGATTTGAAGTAACACCTACTCCCCTTCAACTCCGGCACGAAATGTGTCGGTGAAGCCACAATGAGGAAAATTACCTTGGCCCGTCTTGCCGTAGGACAGTGACGTCAGTCTGCGCATGGACATCAGAAATGTGTTCGCCAAGACAAATTTGCAAAGCAGCTCGACTCTAGCAATGTCGCCTTTGTCATTGGGAATAATGCAACAGTATGCACAGAAGCACCTGTTAGTTTCTTCTAGTCTTATTACAGCTTTCTGTTTAAGAGGTGAGAGGTTTAACAAATTGCCCAAGACTGTACAGCCAGCTGGAGGGAGAACTTGTGGTAGAGCCTGGGTCTCACCCTCAGATGTTCACCTCCTGGCCAGGGCTGTCTATCTGATTCGAAGGGCCTGGTCCAAGATACATACCTAGCATACCTTGTTTAAAACGATGATAATTGCAGGCAGGGCTGGAGCTGGAGCTCAGTGGCAGAATAACTGTCTTAGTTACTTTGTACTCATTGCTGGGACAAATACCCGACACCCAAAATGAAGAAAAGAAAGGTTTATTTAGCTCACAGTTCCTGGAGGTCTCAGTCTGTATTCGAACAGGGCAGAGAGCATCCAGCTCATGGCGGCAGAACAGCAGCAATCGTGACAGAGGCAACCGACCAACCAGGGCAGCAGAGCAACAGCATGAGTCTGTCTCTCTGTCTCTCTTTAAATTACATCAGGCTCTCAGCCTCAGCCTATCCACCTCAGGCCACGCCTATAATTCCCAGCAGTACTCAGACCATAATCTCATCAGTACTAAAACACATAATCCCAGTGGATCATGGATCAAATCTCAAACTCTAGAAGTCCCTGCCCTATGATTGCATGAGACTTTGGGGGAAGGGGGCAGCTAGACATAAACCTTAACACTTACATAGTTCAACCCTCACTGAAAGGAATTAGTAGTAATTTGAAGACTGCAACAACAAGGTGCTGAGCCAGTGGGGTTGGAGCCCTTATGGGCCAGCAGGAAGCTCAGGGTGCGGAGCCTGCGGAACTGCCCCTGCAGTGAACATGCAGCCTCAGCCTAGTTCGACAGAGGCTTGGACCACACACTGCATGCCGCCCGGGGCAACCCCTCCCGGGGCACGGTCAGCCCAGACACTGTCACGGATCTCCTACTGAGTGAAATGTTACACTGGGCAGCGGAATGCACGCCGCAGTCTTCTGTGAGTGTGGAGTACACAGCCTTCTCTATTGTGGGCTCCTAGGTCCTCTGTCTTAACTTACGTCTTATAGAAAACAGCTTTGGGGCTTTCCAGCAGTTTTAAGCCTACACCACAGCACGCTGTGACTTGGCTGTGGCTGGACCGCTTGCTTCACCTGGAGATGGGCGGCGCCTCCCAGCCTGCTGGTTACAGCCTGCGCCTGACACCCCTCTTCTTCTCTAGCTCTTTTCTCTCTCTCTCTCTCTCTCTCTCTCTCTCTCTCTCTCTCTCTCTCTCTCTCTTTTCTTTTTCCTTTTTGAGACAGTGTCACTATGCAGTTCAGGCTGGCCTTGAGCTCACTTTTCTAGCCCAAACTGGTCTCGAACTCACACCAATCCTCCTGCCTCAGCCTCCCAAGTGCTGGGATTACAGGCGTGAGCCACCACGCCCAACTAGTTCTCTTGAAGATCTTTCCAACTTGGCGCGAGTAGAAGGCCTATTCTTGTGCAAGGCTTTTGCCACCACAGAGACTCCGTGGCGTGCACATAGAGGCTGGACAGCGGCTCACATCTCCAGAGCCTGGACTGGGCTGGGGCACCTGAGACCGGGAAAGCCTGCCCGGTGGGTCCCCACCGCATCTCTTGTCCCTCTCTTTGCTCTAGCTGGCTCCCCACTTCCCACCCTCACATGTGTTTCCCAAGATTCCCTTTTCCATGGCACACTTGGTGGCTGCTAATTTCAGTTCTCTCCTCTTAACAGGAAGGAGGACGAATTGGAGCCTCTACCCAGCCTAGAGCCTCACACTTGAGGATTGAACAGTAGGCCGCTGGAACTGACACCTCTCTTCCTCCTGCGGAGCAGGCCAGATGAAGCTGGCGAGAGCCTGTAAGTTTCCGTGAGAAGACCTCGAGATACTCTCGAATGTCCCTTTTCCATAATAAAAGATCCCCTTCCCTGTCCTGAAGTGGAAGTCATATCTAATACACATGAAGAATGTTTTAAATTAACACAACACCTTATATGCAACACAAAGGAAAAAGGAAGTTAGAATTAAACCTATGTTGAAATAATTATCATTTTTGTAAGCCATCTCAATGCCCTGCAGAGTATTTGGACAGCTTCTCTGTCCTACAAAGCTGTTCCACTCATCTGTCAGTCCTGGCCCCCAGCCACTAAATGGCAGTGACCACTGCCCTCTGCCCCAGTGCACCCCAGGCCTCACATGACGCCCCTCGGAGGCATTGCCCTGCACCCAGGTGAGCCAGCGATCTGAACAGGGATCCCTATTGTGTCTCCCCTGGCTAGAAGCAAGTTACTCCTGCCAAGCTCCCAGGCTGACCCAGCAGCGTGTGTTTTCTATTTGTGCATTTCTATTTTGGGGCTGCTAGTTTTAAAGTAGCAAGCACCAGGTACACACAGCCCAAATCCACCCAGGTCACTGACCACAGCGAATGACGAGGTTCGGTCAGGGAGTGGCCGAGCAGTGTGGTCAATGGTTCTGAGGGCGAGGCAGACCAGGCACTTATTTGTTGCTATATTTAAATTTTAGGGACACAAAAATGATGCGGGTGCTGATGTGGCAGCTTCCTAGGAAAGCCTGGTTGTCTTGCACTCTTCCTCGGATCTGTCTACCTCCAGCTTAGAGTTATAAAAGGACGCTCTGTGTTGTGAACATTTTTTCCCCTGACCAGAGAGGTACTAACACCTGTCTCTCTTGCTGGCAGCTGAGTGTGAAATTGAAGTAGACTTCCAAAGGGAATAAGAGGCCGGGCATGGTGGCACACACCTGTCATCCCAGCACTCAAAAGGCTGAAGCAAGAGGAGCCTTGCAAGTTCAAGGCCAGCCTGGGCTACAAAGTGAGCTCAAGCCCAGCCTGAACTGCATAGTGAGACCCTGTCTCAGAAAGACAAAGGGAATGCAAAAAAAAAAAAAGAAAGACAAAGGGAATAAGAGTGCCCTAAGCACCACACCTTCTGACACTCATCTCTAATTGGGATCTACACACGTGTCACATACAGACGCTAGTAAGATGCAGAGTCGGTGCTCACTTTGGCAGCACAGATATTAAAATTGGAACAATACAGAGAAGATTAGCATGGCCCCTGCACAAGGATGACACACAAATTTGTGAAGCGTTCCATATTTTTAAACTGTCACATTGTTATTTCTTATTAAAAGTAATCAGGGGGCCTGGCAGGATGGCTCAGTGGTCTAAAGCACCTGCTTAGAAAAGCTTACACGGCTGCAGGGACCGTGGTTCAATCCCCGGCACCACATGCTTCACCAGCCCTGCCCTCAGGGCAAGCTGAGCTGCCATAAAAAATAAATAAACAAACAAAAGTTCTGAAACAAGAAAAAAATAATAAAATAAAAAATTCTTTAAAAAAAAGTAATCAGAGGCTAATTTTTCTTTTTTTAAATTTTTTAATTAATTTTTTTTTCTTATTTCAGAACTTTTGTTTGTTTATTTATTTTTATGGCCGGCTCAGCCTGCCTTGAGGGCACAGCTTGCGCAGCATGTGGTGCTGGGGATTGAACTGCAGTCCTTGAAGCTGCCTAAGCTTTCCTAAGCAGGCGCTTTAGATCACTGAGCCATCCTGCCAGCCCTGTTATTTCTTATTAAAAGTAATCAGAAAGCTGGGCGTGGTGGCGCACACCTGTAATCCCAGCACTCGGGAGGCTGAGGCAGGAGGATCGGTGTGAGTTCGAGACCAGCCTGGGCTACAAAAGTGAGCTCAGGACCAGCCTCAACTGCATAGCAAGACCCTGTCTCAAAAAGACAAAAAATAAATAAATAAATAAATAAATAAATAAAGTAATCAGAGGCTAATTTTTCTTTTTTTCAGGACCAGGGTTCAAACTCACAACCTTGCACTTGCCAGGCGGGCACTCGTGCCACGGAGCTATCTCCACAGTCCTCTTATTAAAGTAATTTAAAAGAAAAAAGATCCAGAGTTGGACCAAACAGGAACAAAAGATTGCTTATGGGAACTTGGGGGAGGTGCCCTCCAGCACTGGCCAGAGGTCAGTGTGTTGTTTGTTTCTTTCCTTCTTGGTCAGCGTGTTTTGCCACAATCAGCTAATATCGGAATCTGAGAATTCTAAACAATCTAAGGGAAAACTTGAGCAGCAAAATCCCTCTGCTTTATAAGTTAGGATGTAATATTTGCCCCACTTAAATTAGTTTCCTACAAGAATGCTATTTACTAGCATAACACTCAGCTCATTTTCTGAGGAGTACAGCCATGAAGAATAAAGTAGGCAGGGCTTGGGGTGTAGCTGAGTATTAGATTACTTGGCAACACATAAAAATGCCCTCTGTCTGATTCCCAGTATTACAAATAAAAACAGTGGTGACAATGATAATACTAAAGTGTGGTTAACCAATGAATAAGGGAATGCCAAAATGCATTCCAAAATAGGGAAAATGTTTACTCACTCACATATGCATTCATTTAATCTCATACTCCGCTTAAATTCACTTACAGTACATTGCGTGTGTCCTCAAGTGGCAAGATGAAATCATCACTTGATTAAACAGTAATCCTTGTTAGAGACATCAGTGAGAGATAGTCCCTTGATTAAACAACAATCCTTACTAGAGACATCATTAAGATAGTCACTTGACTAAACAATAACCCTTGCTGGAGACAACACGTTCTGTAGTCCAGGGTGCACCTTGGTGTGACCAGGGAAGATCCAACCCATAGATTCCACAGAGAAGGTCCCACTATAAATTTGCGACCATTAACTTGGGTAGCAACCAGGTGTGGTGGTGCATGCCTATAATACCAGCTCCAGAAGGCTGAGGCAGGACAATAGAAAGCTTGGATCCAGCCCAGGCAACTTGGCAGGACTCTTTCAGAATAAAAGCACAGAAAAAGAGTGGGGACATAGTTCAGTGCAGAGAGGCTAGGCTTAATCCTCAGTACCAAAAAGACCCAATAAGCGAGCAAGCCTCTGTCTGGTAGGCCCTTCGTGCTGCTGGCTGTGCCTCTGTTTCCGGGTCCTTTTGTTCTCCCACACTGCAGGTCCTCAGATCTCAAAGTCCCAGTCACTGTTCATCGCCGTTCTCATGGCCTTGAGTAACTGCTCTTAGGAAGTCGCCGAGGCTTCACCGTCGCTTCAGCGGCCCAGTCTCGACCCCTCCTGACCTCGTTCAACCACAGAACGTGACCCCTCTCCTGCCGCACGGGCGGGGCGGCTCCACGGGCTGGCAGAGCAGCCCTGCCTGCAGCTGCTCCTCCGTCTTCTCAGTTAGGTCCTCCACACCCCTGGCCCGCAGCCGGGGGGTCCCGAGACCTGCTCCCGGGATCGCTGCTCTGCTGCTGCTTCTGTGGAGACCTGGTGCTATCCTCTAGGCCACTGGCTCCAGGTGGGCCTGGTACGTGCAGTGTCCTGCCTGCCTCTCTCCCTCGAACTCCAGAATCACCTATTCACCATCTCCTTAATATTTCCACTTGGAAGAGTGATAACATTCAACTTCAGCAAGTCCAAAAAGGAACTCCTGACCTCCTCTTGCCACTGTCCCTTTGGAGTTTTACACCAAGGGGACACCCTGCCACTGTGGTGCTGCGCTGTTCCTTTGGTCCAGTTCGTGGCCACCTTCCTCCGCCTTTTGTGACCGTTTCTGGCTGTCTCTCTTTGTCCCTGTCTCTCTCTGTCTCTCTGTCTCCCTCTGTCTCTGTCTCTCTGTCTCTCTGTCTGTCTCTCTCTGTCTCTGTCTCTCTGTCTCTCTCTCTCTCTCTCTCCGCTTTTTTGTTTTTGGAAGGTATTTTTCCTTCTTTTTTTTTCCCTTTCTGTCTTATAATTGCCAAGTGGAACAGGATCTTCACAAGGCAGGGTACTTTTCGGCTTCTTTCCTTTGCCCTCTCCTAGCGCCTCAGAGGGTAGCTCTGTGTAGAGAATGCTGAGACACCACGCACAGTGGCACATGCAGGTAATCCCGGCACTCTGTCAGGCTGAGGCTGGAAGATCGCAAATTCAGGCCAAGGGTGTCTGCACACGCTCCTGTGTGCGCATAGGCGTGTGTGCACACGTGCGAGGGATATACCTCAGTGCAAAGGCCTTGGCTCCAAACCCCAGTACTGAGACCAATAAAGCATTCAATAAATTTTTACTAACTGCCTACTGCATATGAAACACCAGCTTTACCCACCAGTGAAACTGAGACAAATAAAATCATTTAACGCTGGGCTTCATGCTCCTCATCTGTGAATTAAAGGTAATCACACACTTGATGGATCTATTCTGAGGAGGATCGACTGACTGAATGCTTACACTGTGCTTGGAATACACTGGCACTCAGGAAGTGCTGTGAAGTAAGTGTATGTAAACACATCCTGGGGGCCGGCAAGGTGGCTCAGCGGTCTAAAGCACTTGCTTAGGTGAGCTTAGGCAACCGCAAGGACCACAGTTTAGTTCCCAGCGCACACACACACACACAAATGCTCACGTGTGCATGTGCGTGTGGCTGTGTAGCCAAAGAATCCCTCCCCTTGAAAAGGTTGCAGGTAGTGGAAATACAGCTCAGCTGCAGAGGCACAGCAAGTGGCCGAAGCAGCCCAGGAGTGGAGAAGGGCCGTTCTCCCCTCGGGCCAGGGAACCTTCCCAACCCACTGACACTGCCCGGAACCGCAGAGCCTCCCTGGAGGTGTGCAGCAAACTTCCCATCTGAGGACACAGGAGACATCTTTGAATCAGGAGGCTCTGAAGTAAGAATAAATTTGTCCTCCCACCTCCAGGAAGTAATGATTTGAAGTTGCCTCAATAAATCTAGGTTGTTTTTCCAACTTATGCTTTAATTTCCTTATTATGTAAGGAAAGGTGTTGCTAACACTGAATATTAGATTGCGGTTGTTCCACTGAGTGGGAAAGCTTTGGAGAGCTTCACAGCCTCGGAACACGTCTATCCCAGTTCGCTTGGTGCGCATGGTGAAAAGAACCTGCTCGCTGTACATCACTGAGTTTCTAACCCTAACCGGCAGCTCTGAACTGCAGGTCTGACCGCCAGTGCTCCTTCAGTGCGAGACAGGATGGTGTGTGCCTGCTGAGCTCTCTGAGCCAGGCACAGTGGCGCGGCCCCCAGCGCTTCCTGCGCAGAGGCCAGCGCGGGGAGGCCGGAGCCCCCATCTGCAGCCAGCCTGGGCGGCCCGGCAAGGCCCCTCAGAAGCCCTCTGATGCATCGGCTTTACTCTCTTGTCTCAGTTAAAGAAAAGCGTGTTTTCTTTCCTGTCACACTGCTGGAGATAGTAGCTTATAATAATCGTTTTTGTTGTTGTTGTTGTTTTGTCTTTTTGAGACAGGGTCTCCCTATGCAGTTCAGGCTGGCCTTGAGCTCACTTTTGTAGCCCAGGCTGGTCTCGAAATCTCACCGATCCTCCTGCCTCAGCCTCCCGAGTGCTGGGATTACAGGCGTGCGCCACCACACCCAGCAATAATCGTTTTTTAAAATAGGGGCCCGGCCGGGCGTGGTGGTCCACACCTGTAATCCCAGCACTCGGGAGGCTGAAGCAGGAGGATCGGTGCGAGTTTGAGACCAGCCTGGGCTACAAAAGTGAGGTCAAGGCCAGCCTGAACTGCATAGCGAGACCTTGTCTCAAAAAGACATAAATAAATAAATAAATAAATAAATAAAATACAATAGGGGCCCGGCAGGATGGCTCAGTGGTCTAAAGTGCCTGCAGGTGGCTGCAGGGACCACGGTTAGACCCCTGGCACCACATGCTGCGCCAGCCCTGCCCTCAGGGCAGGCTGAGCCAGCCATAAAAATAAATAAATAAACAAAAGTTCTGAAATAAGGAAAAAAAAAATAAACCTTTAAAAAAATTGAGTTAAAAAAAATAAATAAATAAAAAGTAAGTGCGCCTGTAATCCCAGCACCTTGGGAGGCAAGTCCAAGTTCAGCCCGGGCCGCTGAGACCAAGCCTCAAACCAGAAAGTGGGTCAGAAAGCACGGGGGCGCAGCTCAGCGGAAGGCCCTGCTTCCCCGGCTGTGTCCTTTCGGGGGCTCCTCAGCAGAGAGGGCCCTCCCAGGGCAGCGGACAACAGGAGCGGGCAAGAGCTGAGGTCACACCTGAGTCTCCAGCTCCGGGAGGCTGAAAACAGAAACAAGAAAGCAGGTCTGCCAGAGGCTGCCGAGGACAGCGGCGCGGGCCACATTGAGGCTGCCGAGGACAGCGGCGCGGGCCACATTGCGACTTTAGCCGCGGGGATTCGCCTCGGGCTCTGGAGCTCCAAAAAAGATGTGAAGAGGAAACAATGCACGGTGAGGCTCTAAGTTTGCGCTGCTTTGTTACCTCGACCGTGGGAAAGTGCGCAGAGCCTGGGGTCCTCTGAGTTAGGACCGCGCTCCCTGTGAGAGGTAGAAACCACGAAGCCTCGGCGCTCCGGGCACAGTACCTCTTGCTTGAACAAACGACAGGCTGCACGGCCAGCACCGGTGCGTCTGGCTCACCGCGCTCCCTCCTCAGCCCCGGTCGCGACTTCTTACACAGCTGTTCATTCTCCTCCACACATTCTAGGCCAGAATGGGCAGATAGGTACAGAAGAGTGGCTGAGAGAGGCCCGTGCTTCGTCCTTTTTTTTTTTTTTTTTGTCTTTTTGAGACAGGGTCTCCCTGTGCAGATCAGGCTGGCCTTGAGCTCACTTTTGTAGCCCAGGCTGGCCTTGAACTCTCACCGATCCTCCCGCCTCAGCCTCCCCAGTACTGGGATTATAGGCGTGCACCACCACGCCCGGCCCCCTTCTTTCAGTCCTGACAGCAAATATTCCTAGAAAGCTAAAGAA
This sequence comes from Myocastor coypus, assembly GCA_004027025.1. NCBI lineage: Eukaryota > Metazoa > Chordata > Mammalia > Rodentia > Myocastoridae > Myocastor > Myocastor coypus. Next base: position 38,816 of record PVJA010011590.1, on the reverse strand, counting down.
TCAAGCTAGAGAATCAAGGGAGGAAAGCGAGCGGTGCCCTCGTCCCATCCCTGCTGCCAGCAGCTTATTTTAGAGCACTGTCACTTCTCTTCTGGATGATGTGATCTTCACCAGCTGGTCTCTGTGATCCCAGGACAGCTTCTGGTCTGAGCGCAGAGTGGCCTGTAAATGCTTGCATTCTGTGGCAGTAAATTTAAGTTCATTCACTGTAAAAGAAAAAGAGTTTTCTTTGGAGTGTTAGGAGCTGTAACTTGGGTTTCAGACTCAGGTCACCCTGAACAGGAGCTCTGAAAGAGGCAGGGAAAGCAGGTACATCTAGGCAAGCAGTGCCCATTACAGCAAGGCAGTAAAATGCCTTTTTAAAAAATGAGCCGGGCGTGGTGGCTCATGCCTGTAATCCCGGCACTTGGGAGGCTGAGGCAGGAGGATGGTGTGAGTTCGAGACCAGCCTGGACTACAAAAGTGAGCTCAAGGCCAGCCTCAACTGCATAGCGAGACCCTGTCTCAAAAAGACAAAAAAATAAAAGGATTTATGCTAAGCATGGTAGCACATCCCTGTAATCTCAGCACATGGAGGCTGAGTTCGAGGCCAGTCTGTGCTACATAGTGATTTCAGGGCCAAGCTGAACTATACAGAAAGAACTTGTTTAAAAAAAAAAAAAAAAATTGGCCTGGCAGGATGTCTCAGTGGTCTAAAGTGCCTGCTTAGGAAAGCTTGGGTGGCTGCAGGGACCGCGGTTCGATCCCCAGCACCACATGCTGCACCAGCCTTGCCCTCAGGGCAGGCTGAGTCCACCATAAAAATAAATAAACACAAGTTCTGAAACAAGAAAAAAAAATATATATATATATTTTTAACTGGTCGGGTATAGCACTCAGCAGCATAAGCACCTGTCTGGCAAGCACAAGGTCCTGAGTTTGATCCCTGGTACCAAAAAGTAATTAACTAACTAAAAATAAATAAACAAATAAATATGGCCATGGCTGTACTTGCTTGTACTCCTAGCTGCTTGGAGGCTGAGACGGGAGGGTCGTAAAGATGAGGCCAGCCCAGACAACTTAGCAAGATAATTTATTTTTCTTAACATATTTAGTTGTTACAGGGTGTCCTCATGCAGCTTGGATGCATAGTGATCCTCCTGTTTTCAGCCACCCCAGCGCAGGCAGCGTGCCACCATGCCCAGACGTAGCTTGCCGAAGCTTGCCTAAGCTTCTCTAAGCAGGCACGTTAGTCCACTAAGCTATCTCACTGACACCTTCTCCAAATATTTCAGAAGAGCTGGGGATGTAGCTTGGTGGTGAAGTACGTTCCTCATGTGAGTAAGAAAAATAATCATAAAAACGAGTCAAAAGACAAACAAAACCCATGAAACAACTTTCCTCGAAAAAAATGGGCAAAATATTTGTATATGCCACACCAAAATCATTGCATAAAGTGCCTGAATGGCCGGGCGTGGTGGCTCACGCCTGTAATCCCAGCACCCGGGAGGCTGAGGCAGGAGGATCACTGCGAGTTCGAGACCAGCCTGGGCTACAAAAGTGAGGTCAAGGCCAGCCTCAACTGCATAGCGAGACCCTGTCTCAAAAAGACAAAAAAAAAAAAAAAAAAAAAAAAAAAAAAAAAAAAAAAAAAAAAAAAAAAAAAAAAAAAAAAAAAAAAAAAAAAAAAAAAAAAAAAAAAAGTGCCTGAATGCATGAAGCTCATGAAAGAACATTCAACATCTTGCTTTTGTTGGTTGATTGGTTGGAGTTTTCAAACAGAGCCTTGCTATGTGGCTCTCATGGGCTGCCTACTCCGTGTAGCCCAGGCTGGCTTCCCATTTGTGGCTGCTGCCACCTCCTGAGTGCTGCAATTACACGTGTGTGTCACCGCACTTGCTTTCGGATCTTTTTCTTTGGCGGGACTGAGGTTTGAACTCACAACATTGTACTTGCCAGTCAGGCACTTGTGCCAAGGAGCTATCTCCCCCGCCCCAGGAGCACTATTCATTAGACAAATAATGTGATCTTACCACAGATTATCTAGAATGTTTAGGGCTGCAGAGATTACTCAATGGTCTAAGTGCCTGCCTGGCAAGCACAAGGACCCCAGTTTGACCCCCAGTGCCACATGCCGTGGGACCCCCAGAACTCCTGGGCGTGCCCTGGTGCTGCATGCCTATAATCCCAATGCTAGAGAGGCTGAGACAGGAGAGTCACTGTGGTCTGAGCTGAGTAAGGAGACCCTGTGCCAAATAAGTAAATAAATAATCAACCAGCAAGCCATGAGCAGAGACAGCAGTGATCCTCTTTCTGTCCCTTATATTTTGTCCAGGCCACTTGCCCTAAAAGTAGAGCTCACGGCCAGGCTGAGGCACCCCTAACCCTCTCATCACCCCAGAAACCAACCCCAGCATCACATCCTAAACTCCAACACCTCGCACTAGGTCCAGCCACTTCCGCAAAGCTCCCACTCTGGCTGAATGAGGCTCGGGGGCAAATCTAGATATCAGCCACCACAGACAAGCAGGTGTTCACTACGTAGCTCAGGCTGGCCTCCTACTTAGTATTGGCACAGGCTGGCCTTAAACTCTGGGATTGTACTCCCACACCCAGTGACAATTTTTCACAAAGCTACACATACACTCTCCGCATAATTCAATTTCACTCCTAGATATACAAGAACAAATAACAAAGCAAAATCATTGATAGTGAAAATTTTTTGACACCAGGCGTGGTGGCACACACAAGTAATCCCAGCACCCAGGAGGCCGAGGCAGGAGGATTACTGCCAGTTTGAGGTCAGCCTGGACTACAGACTGAGTTCAAAGCCAGCCTCAACTGCATAGCGAAACCCTGTCTCCAAAAGAGAAAACACAACACAAACACCTTTCGGAGCAACCACACATTATTAGCTGTGCTACGACACTGGAAGTGATGGAAGTGGCGCATGTCTCTCCTAGTCTTTGACCTGAGCCAAGTCTCTAACAGAAGCTTAACGAGAGAAGCGGATAGATTCATTTATTTTATTTTTTTGTCTTTTTGAGACAGGGTCTCACTATGCAGTTCAGGCTGGCCTTGAGCTCACTTTTGTAGCCCAGGCTGGTCTCGAACTCACGCTGATCCTCCTGCCTCAGCCTCCCGAGTGCTGGGATTACAGGCGTGAGCCACCACACCTGGAAGAAGTGTATAGATTCATTTAATGCAGACTCTTCCTCATATTAAATTTTCCCTTATAACAAAGAGGTGACAGGGGATTTGTTTTTTATTATTGGCCCAAAGGAGGCTGGGTGTGGTGGCGCACGCCTGTAATCCCAGCCCTTGGGAGGCTGAGCCAGGAGGATCAGTAGGAGTTTGAGACCAGCCTGAGCTACAAAAGTGAGCTCAAGGTCAGCCTGAACTACATAGTCAGATCCTGTCTCAAATAAGACAAATAAATAAATAAAAATAAACCAAAGGATGTTTGGGCCAAAAGAGCACAGGAAGAGGCTCAAAGAGCTGCAACTCAGGTGCCAGGCAGGGTCCTTTCCTCCTTCGCTACCAAGAGGGAGCTCACAGCAGTCTCATGACCTGCTTCAGGGAGCCCAGGAGTCCTTCCTGCACCTGTCATTTCTGAATTCCTTCTTGAAAATACTAAGTTGACAGGGTGTCCTACTGAGGGCAACATGTCCTGAATAGCCTGAGTAAGATACTCAAGTGATTCTGCAAAAGAGAATGGGGGAAGTGGGGAGGGAAGGAAGAAGGGAAGGTGGAAGGGAGAGGGGAGAGGGGAGAGGGGAGGGAGGGAGGCAGGGAGGGCTGGATTTGAGGAGACACTCGAAACCGATGCATCCATCTGGATGACAATGGCTCATGTTATTCTTGTGTCTGCCCTCTAAGCGTGAAAATTTTCGGAATAGAAGATCACCAGAGAGAGCTGGAGAGATAGCTCCATAGAATAAAGAGCCTGTCTGGCAAGTGCAGAGTCCTGAGTTCAATACCCGGCACTGTAAAGAGAAAGAGAGAGAGAGAGAGAGAGAGAGAGAGAGAGAGAGAGAGAGAGAGAGAGAGAGAGAGAGAGAGAATCACCGGAGAACACAAATTCTGTATCACAGGGCACGAGGATGATTTCCCTAAGGGTCATTAATTCTACTTTCCTTACCCTACCTCACTCACTGGCTCAAGGCTCAGTAATGTTTTGGTGCTGCTGGAGGCTGAAATGCGGCTCTCTTCATGGAACAGGATGCTCGCCATGTACTGATTGCTCAGATGGATCCACTAAATTTAGGGCTGCAAGATTCTCATCAGCGCAACCCCAAGGTAAGCTAACAGCTCCGCTGAGCCACTTCTTTTGTATTCTGTGGCCCAACTTACTTGTCTAGTTCTTCTAAAATCATGTAGACATGCCGGGCGTGGTGGCGCACGCCTGTAATCCCAGCACTCGGGAGGCTGAGGCAGGAGGATCGCTGTGAGTTCGAGACCAGCCTGGGCTACAAAAGTTAGCTCAAGGCCAGCCTGAACTGCACAGTGAGACCCTGTCTCAAAAAGACAAAAAAAATAAATAAATAAATAAATAATAAATAAATAAATAAATAAATAAAATCATGTAGACATGCTTATGAAGGATCAGTTTTTAAAAAATAAAAGGCAAAATGGGCAACAAATTATTATTATTATTATTATTATTTTTTTTTTTTTTTTCCTTTTTGAGACAGGGTCTTGCTATGCAGTTGAGGCTGGTCCTGAGCTCACTTTTGTAGCCCAGACTGGTCTCGAACTCTCACCAATCCTCCTGCGTCAGCCTCCTGAGTGCTGGGATTACAGGCGTGAACCACCACGCCCGGCTTATTTATCACTTTTTAACTCAATAGCTGTTGGCATTGTTTAAAAATCAAGTCTTTTTTTTTCTTTTTCTTATCTTCTTCCTCTTCTTCCTCTTCTTCCTCTTCTCCTCCTCCTCCTCCTTTTTCTTCTCCTTTTTTCCTTCAAAACTACAGGTTGAACTCTGGACCTTTGCAGTGAGCCGTACTCCCAGCCCTTCCTTTATTTTCTATTTTGAGAAAGGGTCTCCCTAAGTCCTGAAATTTCTCAGACTGGATTTAGCTGGCTCTCCTCCTGCCTCAGCCTTGCCCAGTGCCCGTATCACAGGCATGTGCCTCCACACCTGGTTGGCACAGCTGTTTTCAAATGCGTCTTATACATAATAGAAAAACTTTGTGATATCCTAAACTTCGTTTCAAAGGCCAGAGGATGGCGGGAGGAAGGTACAAAGGAACTTAATCATTGGTCCGCTGTTGACCGCATGCAACAGGACCACGTCATGGTTTTCAGTCTGCTGAAACCCTCAGGTGTCAGTAGTGATGGGGAGACTGAGGCAGGAGGGCTGCAGGCTGCAGCCCAGCCTGGGAAACTCAGGCACTGCTGGGTGTGGTGGTGCACACCTGCGATCCCAGAACTCAGGAGGCTGAGGCAGGAGGCTTACACTGGGCTTATGGCCAGCCTGGGCTACACAGTGAGCTTGAGGCCAACCTAAACCACACAGTGGTTTTGAGACCCTGTCTCAGAAGAAAAAAAAAAAAAGTGCTGGGCATGATGGCTCACACCTGTAATCCCAGCACTTGGGAGGCTGAGGTAGGAGGATTGGTGTGAGTTCAAGACCAGCCTGACCTACCGAAAGTGAGCTCAAGGCCAGCCTGAACTGCATAGTGAGACCCTGTCTCAAGAAGACAAAATAAATTAGTAAATAAATAAATAAAAATAAAAATAAGATCAACTTCTGTGAAAGCAATGATAAATTTTATTGAGGTATTTAACAAAAAATTCCCCAAAATGGAAAGACAGGAATTAAGTTTTTATAAAAAGAATACACCATAGGATATAGTAACAGAAAAGCTGGAAACACAGCAGATGTCATAATTTGTCAAAATATCATTTGATTGTTTCAATAAACATATAGCAGCAAAGCTCCCTGTAAAACGGTACAAACCATTTTCCAATAAAATGTTTAAAAAATGCAGTGAAAAGGGGTCAGGGCTGCAGGTCAGTAGCACAGCACCTGCTGACAAGGGGAAGATCCTCAGTTTGATTCCCAGCACCAAAAAAAGCCTTTTAAAAAAAAGCATTAAAACTTGCACACCAGCATTCTTCTTATTACGAAAGACAGAGAGACGAGGGAGAAGGCTATAAAAAGATGCTATGTGTTCCTGACAGAAAACATAGTACAAATCTAAGAATAGAGAAAGCAGCAGACACTTCTGAAATGTCATTGAGCAGTGCCAGCGCATATTATTTCTGCCAGGGAACAGCACAAGAGAACACCCAAGGAGCTAAAGCCACATTGAAATGAGCATGTGTTGGGAAGGTTCAGACATGGCAAGGAAAGTCGGAAGGAGCGCTTCTGGGAATAAAGCTGTTACGCTGTGTATGTTCTCATAAATGATTAATTAGATGCTTAGGATGGTGACTATCAAAGTTAAAATGAGGCACGATGTGCTGTGGATCAGTCTCTCACTCCAGCGACCCGAGGGGGGCCCCAGGAGCTCTGGCCTGAAGTGACACACCTTGAGGTGTCTAAGGCCATGGTAGATGGGGCTCCACAGGGCCAAGCTGAAGAAGACAGAGACGGGAGGGCATCCCCCTGCCGAGCAGGAGTGGGGTGGGGGTCCCAGTGCCCCCGAGGGCTCTTCACCGTGCTCTCCCTCCCCCGCCAACATGCTGGGAGCAGCCACCCACAAGGTGGATGCAGCCCAGGGCTGCACTGTGGACCCAGCAGGCTGGCCACGCCGTGGGCCGCTGGGCCTCTGAGGGCACCCCCAGTCATCCTGCCAAATTCTCTGGCTTGCCCTGGGGTGTTACAGAAAATTATTTGTATGATGAATAAAAATAAAACACACTTTGTGGCCAAAAAGAAAACACAAAGGTTAGCAGTGGGTATGTTTCACTTGATGTTGTCGCCAGCTAGCCGTGCTTATTAGCACTGTGATAGGGTCTTTTAGTCTTTCCGTTTTTTTTTTTTTTTTTTTTTTTTTTGTCTTTTTGAGACAGGGTCTCACTTTGCAGTTCTGGCTGGCCTTGAGCTCACTTTTGTAGCCCAGGCTGGTCTCGAACTTGCACTGATCCTCCTGCCTCAGCCTCCTGAGTGCTGGGATTACAGGCGTGCACCACCAGGCCCGGCTAAGTCTTTCTGTTTTAAATAAAGTGAAGATTGGGGGAGGGGGAGGGAGTATGATAGATCACATAGTGTCATCCCAAAGCCAGTCTCAGTACACCTCATCCCTGTCTTCTCTCTCTCTCTCTCTCTCTCTCTGGCTCAGACTGCCCTGGGGGTGGGCTGGCACAACACGCGGTACCAGGGATTGAACCGCAGTCCCTGCGGTTGACCAAGCTTGCCTAAGCTGGTGCTTTAGACTGCTCAGCCATCTCGCTGGCCCCACGCTTGTCTATTTGTTGCTCTTGCTGGCATCTGGAACTGAACTTGTGTCAGGCAACCACTCTACCATCGAGTGTCAGCCCCACTCCCTTATTTCTGCACAGGGTCTTATTAAGTCGCCCAGGCTGGCCTCAGATTGGCCATCCTCCTGCCTCAGCCCCTCTGAAGCAGAGACTACTCCACACACACCTGGCTTGCTCCTTTCGGGATCTCTCCGTGTGGTAGGTAATTATGTGCTTGTACACCTACATTCAGATTTCTTCTCCTCTTCCTCTGCCACCACCAATCAAGCACTGCCATGAGACCAATATTCTCCCTGGTGAAACACACACAAGAAGTGACAGTGTCACCTCAGTATGGTGGCCGCAAGCTCTCACGGCACCACTCTCCACCTTCTCTTTCTCTTCAGTCACAAAGAAGCCGGAAAGTACAAAGCCTGGATTGGTGGGTCTCCATGTGGCAGACTGCCATGGTGACAGAGCTGGTGTTAGCAGGGCATGTGTGACTCTGCTCTGAGCCTCTGACGCTTTGGAGTTGCAGCCTCCCCATAAACCCTGACTGCCCTGGCACTTCCCTACCTCCTTCCTCTGCTAATTACTTCCCTTCCTTCTCTTCGCCCAAGTATCCCCTACCAAAATATGAGAAAGGAGGAGGAGGAAAGGGGAAAAGGGGGTGCAGGAGGAGCCCAGGTGTGGTGGCAAAGGCCTCCGGAAGGCTGAGGCAGGAAGATCCCAAGTGCAAGACGAGCCTCGGCAATTTAGCAAGATTCTGTCACAGAATAAATCATAAGAAAGGGTTAGGGATGTAGCTCAGTGTGAAGCCCCTGGGTTCAACCCCCAGTACTGAAAAAGAAGCATCTGCTGACCCTACTCTCCCCAAATTATCATATTGCTCTCTCTCATTCACTGACCCACATACATTCTAGAAAAAACATCTGTATCTGCTATCTTTACTCACAGTCTTATGCCTTCGTTCCTGTTAAACTGGTTTCCGATTTCCTCACTCTTCAGAACCTATCTTCTTTAAGCTTGCGAATGGTCCCTATACTGCCAAGTCACACTGTGCTCAGTCTCCTTCTGCAGAGGCGTTACACTATGGTCAAGTGCTTTTAAATATTTTTATGAAATAGCCATCTTTGAAGAGCAGATGAAGATTATGGATCCAATTCCAAGGAAAGAGTTCATACACAAATGTACATTTTAGATAAATTTCAAAGAGCTTTGCTTTTATTTACATATTTTTATTTATTTTTTGTGGAACCGAGGATTGAACTCAGGACCTTGCACTTTCCAGGCAGGCACTTGTGCTGCTGAGCTATCTCCCCAGCCCCTAAAGAGCTTGCTTTTATTCTTCAATACTGAGAACTAAATCGAGAGCTTTGCACTGTGTAGACACATGTGTCGACTTTTAAAAAATATTTATTTTGAGACGGAGTTTTGCTAATGTTGCTCAGGCTGCCTTCTATCTCAGCTTCCCAAGTGCCCGGGATCACAGGAGTGTGTCACTGAGCCTCACTTTGTCAGCTTGGTCAGTCAGCTCCACCAAGGTCTACCTGCAAATAGCCTAACCTTGCTTCTTCTTGGATAAAGAATTCTGTTAAAACAAAAAAAATTCTGTTTTAATCCATACCTAAGAGCCGGGCGTGGTGGCTCACCCCTGTAATCCCAGCACTCGGGAGGCTGAGGCAGGAGGATCAGTGTGAGTTCGAGACCAGCCTGGGCTACAAAAGTGAGCTCAAGGCCAGCCTCAACTGCATAGCAAGACCCTGTCTCAAAAAGATTAAAAAAAAAAAAAAAAGATAACAAGCAGTCACTTAGGTGATATTGATTAAATAGGAAAGCAGCCACGTAGCAAGCACACATGGGCCAAGCAAGCACTTTCCTGGTGGGGTGGCTTGTGGATGTTTTGGCCCAACAAGGTTCTATAGTCCCAGTGTTGGAGGCAGCTGAGTTAGGTAGAAATGTTATAGGCAGTTAGACAGGGCCAGACCCTCAAGGATGACGTGGAAGACAAGGTGACTTCACAACTATAAACAGACATTCCTCTGCTGTCGGCCAGAGTTCAAGAGTTAAACCACCTACATACTTCCCTAGGGATGGGTATCAGGAATTGATTCTAAGTAGGTAGCAATCACCTTGGAAAAGCCCAGTTGAGTCCCGAGCCCAACCCCCAACAGGAAGAGACTGGATCTAATCTATTCTACCTGAGCAGTGGTGCTTGTAATCTCATTGGTTGACCACAGTTTTGTCCCACATCATGCCTACCCAAGCGAGTTCCCATGGTTTCCACCTTAGACCTGCCTCACCACATGGTTTTGCATTATAAAAGTCCCTGGAAGAGACAGCTTGCTGGGGACACCCACTCGGGAACCTCTCCTGTCCTCCTCTTAGACAGGAGCTTTCTTTCCCTTAATGTTCTGCTCATTACCTGTTTGTTCCTAAAATTCATTCTTTGGTTTTAGAGAACACAAACTCGTCCCAGGTACTTTTGAGGTTGGCAGATCAGTTTCCCCTATATCATTTGGAGGTTCCTATTGGAGGTCATCCACCCCAGATCAGTTTTTTCTTCCTGCATCATCAGCACTCAGAAGGCTGAAACAGGAGGATCGGTGAGGCCAGCCTAGGCTGCAAAGTGAGCTCAAGACCAGCCTGGTCTGCACTGCGAGATCCCATCTCAAAGACACCAAAAAAAAAAAAAAAAGGTTTTGGTCTTATCACCCAAGGTGACACTCATTTAGAATTTCAATAACTATTGTACATCCCTAAGGGGAGTACAAGAGCGAAGTCATTTCTCTTTGTACTGAGGCTGCCCTTTAGACAAAATGTGCTGCTGGCCACAGTTGTCTTCTGCACTGACCTCTGGAGGCCCAGCCCTGTCTGACTGCCTAGAATTATAAATACTTTCTCTGAGCCAGATGTGGTGACCCAAGTCTGTAGTCCCAGCACTTGAGAGGCTGAGGCAGGAAGACTGTTGAGCTCAAGGCCAGCCTGGGCTACAGAGTGAGCTCAAGGCCAGCCTGAACTGCTTAGGGAGACCTTGTCTCAGAAACGCAAATGAAACAAACCAAAGGAAAAACCTTAGCTATCTATAATAATGGGAGTTGGCAAACCTGCAAACTTTATTTTCAAGTGTTGGGTTAAGTTTCTTATTTCAGTCTTAGGACCCCATAATGCCAGCCTGGAACATCTTTTTTTGCAAGTCAGGAGGAAAAAAAAAAGGGGCGGGGGCATTGTTTGCTATAGCCAGCCAGGCCGTTATTTCCTTTCCCTGCTCCTGTGACAGCTGGTGTCATAGAGTTCATTTGACAAGGACCTTGTACTTTCAGGCATGGCAGCTTGAGCTAATGCAGAAAATTCCTTTCTATAGGAGGGATGAAGTTGAAGGTAACAACAAATAATAAGTGGGTTATGCTTTATGTCTAGTTGTGCCCCCAAAGCCTCATGTAGTCATGGGGCAGGGACTCCTATAGATTGAGACTTGACTCATGAGTCCCTGGGATTATGTGATTTAGTACTGATCTAGAGTTTGAGACTTGATCCATGATCCCTGGGATTATGTGTTTTAAGTACTGCTGAGACTATGGGTGTGGCCTAAGGCGGGTAGGCTGATGTGGAGAGCCTAAATGTAAGTAATATAAAGAGACAGATTAGCACTGTTGCTTTGCTGCCCTGTTTGGTTGGCTGCCTCTGGCACCATTTTGCTGCTGCTCTGCCGCCATGAACTGGATGCTCTCTGCCCTGTTCCACTCAGCCTTGGTTCCACTCAGCCTTGGGCCGGCCGAATACAGACTGAAACCTCCAGTAACTGTGAGCTAAATAAACCTTTACTTCTTTCATTCTGAGTGTCCGGCATTTGTCCCAGCAATGAGTAAAGAGTAACTAAGACAAAGCGCAAAGAGCTCACATTCACCAAAAGAAAATCTCTAAATTCAAAAAGAAAATCACAGTGATCTGTGCTAGCTGACTTAAAGCCAACTTTGAAGCCATGTAACTGGGTCCTAAATCAGCAAGTGACTGCACATGTGTGCATGTGTTGGGGGTGTGTCTGGGGGATTCAACTCAGGGTTTTCACGATGAACTATTCCCTGGCCTTTTTTTGTTTTTCTTCCCCATTATTTCAGTGAGGTCATGTTAAGTCACTAAATTACCCAGTCTGGGGTTGAATTTCCAACCTCGTTGCCTTGGCCTTTCCTGCCTCAGCTTCCCAGACTGCTAGCATCACCGAGTGTTTGCCACTACACTGAGTTGTTATTTGGGTTTTAATGTCTATGAGTGGATAGAAGCTAAAGACATAGACTTAAGGGCTGGCCAGATAGCTCAGCAGCTTAAAATGCCTGTTTAGACAGGGGTTCATGCCATGCCAGTCTCGTCCTCAGGGCATGCGGAGAGGGTGACTGAGACTGGGCCTGCTGGCATGTGCCTGTAATCCTAGTGCTTGGGAGGCTGCAAGTAGAATCATTACGAGTCTGATTTGTGTAGTGACACCCTGTAGATCCTGTACTACATACATTAAAAAGAAAGCAATACACTTAAGTGTGTTGAAGTGTAAGACTGCATTAAGAGCTAAAACTTGCCCAGGGTTGAACTCCCAGGTGTGAAGGACCACCTGAGCAGCTCTCCTTGAAAGAAGAGCAATCATCTAGTTGTGGCTGTGCCTGGCTCTATTTCCACGTACTGACAGGTACAGAGCTGGCTAGGATTTTTCCTTATCCCTTCAAGTGGCTTTAGACATGCATATTGGTCTAATCGAGGTGCTGGCGGTATCACCTGATAACTCACGCCTGCAGCTCTTTAATATGAGCCCGGTGGAGACAGGACCAGGAGCCAATGCTCCACACTTGCTGGGATCCAGCCTCAAGATAGAGGGTAAGACATCAGATACCACCCAACAGTATAATGCAAATTACTTTTTCTGAATATCCTTCTCTGCATGTGACAGGTAACCGCAGGCCTCCTACCGAGCCCAGCTCACAGGCAGCCCCACTTGGTTAACCATCAGCACACCGTCCCGCACCTCAGATCCTAGAGGCTGAAACCACCTGCTCCTGAGGCCCTGACCGAACGTCGAGCACACAAAGCAACCCAATTCGCAGAGACTGAGAAGCTGCTGCTTGGGCACGCCAGGAGCACCCAGGAGGGCTCTAGAGACAGCGGCGAGAACCGCGGCAGGAGGAACGCGACAGGCGCGGGCACGCGGCTCCCCGGCTCCCCCGCGCACGAGCCGGCCGGCGCCGCACGGCCGTGGTTCGGGCGCGCGTCCCGCGGGCGCTTCCGATGCCCCCGGCGCCGGCCCAGGCCGAGAACCCACCGCGGCCCCGCCCCGGAAGTGACGCGGCCCGGCCCGGAACCTCAGCGCCGGCAGCTGCAGCGTCACCCGCCGAGCCGGTGTCGTGAGGCAAAGCGGCCGCGGCGCCGCCAACGAACCGGACCGCGCGGGCCCTAGCAGCGCGCCGGCCACGGCAGCGGGCCCGGCGGCGGGAGAGGCGGAGCCCGCAGCGAGGGAGGCGCCCGGCTGCGGGCGCCGCGGGCTCATGGAGCCCGCCGGGCTGGAGCGGGCGGGAGGCGGGGAGCCCCCGGAGCCGGGCCCGGGCCCGCGGGGCTTCGTCCCGCAGAAGGAGATCGTGTACAACAAGCTGCTACCCTACGCCGAGCGGCTGGACGCCGAGTCCGACGAGCAGCTGGCCCAGATCAAGAGCAACCTGGGCCGCGCCGTGCAGCTGCAGGAGCTCTGGCCCGGGGGGCTCTTCTGGACCAGGAAGCTGTCCACGTGAGTGTCCGGCCGCGGCCCGCCCGCCGCTCGGCGTCTGCTCGCTTCGGACGGGGCCGGGACCGGGGGCCGGGGGCCGGGGCGACCGGCGGAGGCGGCGGGGCGGCGAGGCCTGTTCTCTGTGAGGCTGGTCGCAGAGACTGGAGTGCATACGGCCGGCTCTCCGCGCTGTCCCGGCCGTGGAGCGGACGTTAATGCCCAGAGTGTCGCCGCTCCTGGTGTGACATTCCCTGGGCGAGGTCCGTGTGTTTCTGAGGAGGCGTGAGGAGCTCCGGCAGGCTCCGGCTTCCTTAATGCCAGGCTGGTGAGCGGGGGGGCCGCTCGGAGGGGCTTGTGTTAGTTACCTCGGTCGTTTGGGAGTTGTGTCCGCGTCCCCTCTGCACATGAGCGGCAGAGTGTAACGTCATTTAATTTCGGAGGATGAAAGGTTAAAAGACTTTTGCGAAATGGCTATCTTCACCGTGCCGGAACTTTGAGAAAAGGGATTTCGCTGTATCTTGTTTGCTTAACTGTAGCTTAAATCTGGTTACATTGTGTGTTGGTGCAGGTGGCTACAGATGGGTGAACACAGAACATAAGCCACTTACTCGGTGTTTACCCAGGTCGGCTGAGCCTACTGGGTGGTGACTCAGGGTTTTGTAATGCAATAGTCCTCTGTATTTCCTCATAGGGTGATTCTTATCTGCCAATTATTAGGGAGTCTCTGACGAATTTCTCCCCTTCTCTTAAGGGATCAGAATAATTACCCTTTTGATTAAAAAGAAATGAGACTAATACCGTAATTTGCCCTCTGCTAAGTGTGAGAAATGTCAAGGTTAATCATCTTCCTCTTAACTAGATTATAGAAAAGTTTGGAACCTTAGTGCAAAATGGAAAAGAACCGTTAGACAGTGCAGAAGAATGTTTTATAAGTTATTAAAATTCAGATTTTTATTTTTTTCCCAAATGATTCTCCCCAGATGTTTGCGTTACTTAGACACGGTGAACTTGGTTACTTTTCCAGTTCTGGCAATTTCCTATTTAAATCACACAGGGTAGATTTGCCAGCGAAGATCCTTTGGGGGGACATAAACGAATGCTTTTAGGCGCACAAGTGTGCCAGTGTTGGAAGGCATATCTGCTTTGGATTTATGGACCTAGAATCCACACAGGCATAATTAAGCATTGTTTTCAGAGATATTTATTGCTAATGAGCCCTGAGAGTTATATTTTTGTTTCGAGTTAATAGGTGAAAGCAGTTCTTACCTAGGAAGGACTAAACACACACTAGAGTCAGTGCTGTGTTGAGAACAGAATTGCAGTGGAGTTAGTTGCTTAAGACCTGTGAAACCATCACATTCATATGAAAACAGCTAGGAAGAAGTACTACCTGGCAGAATTTTATATGGGAGTGATGGTTAAATGGTGGAAACAGATTCTTGAGGTTACACTTTATGACATTTCCTTTTTTTAAAATTTATTTATTTATTTATTTATTTTTTGTCTTTTTGAGACAGGGTCTCACTATGCAGTTGAGGCTGGCCTTGAGCTCACTTTTGTAGCTCAGGCTGGTCTCGAACTTGCTCCAATCCTCCTGTCTCAGCCTCCCAAGTGCTGGGATTACAGGTGTGAGCCACCATGCCCGGCACTTTTTTTTTTTTTTTTTTTTTTTTTTTTTTGAAACAGGATTTCACTATGCAGTTCAGGCTGCCCTTGAGCTCACTTTTGTAGCCCAGGCTGGTCTCCAACTCACACCAATCCTCCTGCCTCAGCCTCCCAAGTGCTGGGATTACAGGGGTGCACCACCACGCTCGGCACCTTTTTTTTTTTTTTAATGGCCTGCTCTGCCTGCCCTGCCTGCCCTGGGGGCGGGGCTGGCACAGCATGTGGTACTGGGAATTGAACCGCGCAGTCCCTGCCACTGCTTAAGCTTTGCTGAGCAGGCGCTTTAGACCACTGAACCATCCTGCTGGCCCTGACGTTTTGAACTAACTAAATGGAACCCATTATGATCTTTGTGGAGTTTTTTGTTGGTTTGCTAATTTGTATTTTAGGGAACAGTCTACTGGGTGTTCAGAATCTCACTGCGAGATCAGACTGCTAGTGATCTGCCTGTTTATAGCCTCCCAAGAGCTGGGATTACAGATGGGCATGCCACCGGTTTTTTTTTTTTTTTTTTTTTGGTTTTTTTGAGACAGGGTCTTGCTATACAGTTCAGGCTGGCCTTGAGCTCACTTTTGTAGCCCAGGCTGGTCTTGAACTCACACCCATCCTCCTGCCTCAGCCTCACGAGTGCTGGGATTACAGGCATGAGCCACCATGCCCGGCTTTTTTTTTTTTTTAAGAGCAGAATATATTTACTGGGGGAAAGAAAGCTCCTGTCTGAGGGTCAGAAGAGGGACCTGAGCAGGTTGCCCCAGCCACTGAATTATGATAGTCACCTTTTGTACTGATTTTGCTGTTTTTCACAATACCTGAGCCATGAATCTGTGAGAGTAAGGTTTTTTTTTTTTTTTTTTTTTTTTGTCTTTTTGCGACAGGGTCTGGCTATGCAGTTCAGGCTAGTCTTGAGCACACTTTTGTAGCCCAGGCTGATCTCAACTCACAGAGATCCTGCTGCCTCAGCCTCCCAAGTGCTGGGATTAAAGGCGTGTGCTGCCACACCTGGCTGTTTCTTAGGTATGGATTAAAACAGAATTCTTTTTGTTTTGTTTTGTTTTGTTTTGTTTTAACAGAATTCTTTATTCAAGAAGAAACAAGGTTAGTATATTTGCAGGTAGACCTTGGTGGAGCTGACTGATCAAGCTGACAAAGTGAGGCTCAGTGATGCACTCTTGTGATTCTGGGCACTTGGGAAGCTGAGATAGAAGGACCGCAGACTCAAGGCAGCGTGAACATGTGTATTTTTGACAGATGATTCTTTTAAAAATTTTCTCTACTCAAGTGGCTTTTGAATAAAGTTGGCAATTTTTGGTAGATTTATAAAGAATTGGGATAGTTTGTGTTCTGAAGGTTTATCACTTCCAGAGACTTAACACATAAAATGCCAGGCTTCTGTAAATTCAGTAAGTGGCGCCTACTGTTGTGTGTACATCTAGAGAAATAAAATGTGGGTCTGTCCCTCTCTGGAGCTGACATGTACAGTTTCTTCCTCCTCAAATCTCACACTGTCTCAACCTTTGGTTGCTTAAGACAATTTCCTAGTCTCTCAAGGTCAGTGACTACCTCATAGATGTGGAACTTTCGTTTAAAGAAGTGAAGCAGGGAACTATTAGTATTACATTTTTCATGGTACTGTTTTCCCGATGCCTGGGAACTCAGGACCAGTCTCCCTCGTCTGATTGAAGCTTCCTCACCTGAATGTGGAATTCTTTGAGTCATATTATTGTCTTTCCTGTGTGTATCGTTCACTATAGAAATGCTTTTTGAACAAATAGGTAATTGAGTGAAAGGGGGAGAGGTAGTTTATGAGAAACTTCGCCTTTTACTTGGTTCATTCATTGTTCCTAGCAATCAGAAGCTGTATTTTTTTTTTTTTTTTAATTGCTGGTATTAGGGCTTTAACACAAGGACTCTGTACTGGACCACTGAGCCTCGTTCTATGCCCTTTTAATTTTTTTTAGTACAGGGTCTCACTACACAGGGACTTGTAATGATTCTCCTGTTTTCAGCCTCTTGAGCTCTGGGATCTCAGGCATGTGCAGGCGTGCGACTGCCATGGCCTAGTCTCAGCGCGCCCTGGGGGTGGGGCCAACATGCATGTCAGGGATTGAACCCTGGCCTCTGTGTTCTGCCTGAATAAGCATTTCAGTCTGCTGAGCTATCTGGCCGGCTGATTCTAGTTATTTAAAAGTTAGATTCTTTTTTCGTTTTGTTTTGTTTTTTAGAATTTTTAAATTTTATTTATTGTTTTTCTTGTTTCAGAACTTTTGTTTGTTTATTTATTTATTTATTTTTATGGCTGGCTCAGCCCACCCCGAGGGCAGGGCTGGCACAGCATGTGGTGCCAGGGATCGAACCGTGGTCCCTGTAGCTGCCCAAGCTTTCCCAAGCAGGCGCTTTAGACCACTGAGCCATCCCGCCGAGCCCCAAAAGTTAGATTCTTTTTATTTACAAGATTTTGAATGAAAACATACAAAATCACTATATTACACTACTCAGATAAAACACCTCTTTTCTGTGTATATTTTAATTGTGTAACACACAGTATTCTCTTTTACTTAAAGTTCTTTGGATACATGATTTTAAATAACCACATTGGAATGCGTATATTAATAAACCTCAATTTAACTTACTGTTTTTTTTTTTTTAAGAATTTTATTTTATTTTATTTTTTCTTGTTTCAGAGCTTTTGTTTATTTTCATGGCCGGCTCAGCCTGCCCTGAGGGCAGGGCTGGCGCACGTGGTGCCAGGGATTGAACCTGGGTCCCTGCAGCCGCCTAAGCTTTCCTAAGCAGGTGCTTTAGACCACTGAGCCATCCTGCCGGGCCCCTGGGCATGGTATTGAGCACCTGTAATCCCAGCTCTTGGGAGGCTGTAAACAGGAGGATCACTAGGAGCCCAGTCTAGTAGTGAGACCCTGAACACCCTGTAGACCCTTTCCTAAAATACAAAAGAAAAAGAAATTCCTGCCTGACTTCTGTGAACTCAGTGCCTCACACTGAGTGCTGGGATTATAGGTGTATGCCACCACACCTGGCTTTACTAGTTTTTAACAACATTTGCAGGTTATTTTTGTTCTTTTCAGTGCTCAGGATTGAACCCATGTTAGGCAGACACTGGCTGTTGCTATTCTGAGCACGGGCTCCTGGGCCACTCCTGCTTCGCTGAGATTGCAGAGTGGCTGTGTCTTCATGCCTGCTTTGCCCTGTTCAAGTGTACAACTTGGTGAATGTTAGCATGTGCTGTGCTCACAAAATACAGCAAAGGCTTGAATCCTTACAAGTATTACAGGAAGAGACATGGCCATCAATCATCCCCACAGCACTCTGCCTCTCTGAACAGCTTGTCCTGTCGTTCTTACCACTTTCTGAAAGCATTTCTAGAAGTCCTTTTATGTCATTGTCTTTAGTGCACTGTCATGGCTGCTTTGGTATTCTGAGGATTCAAAACCTGGCCGGGCGTGGTGGCTCACGCCTGTAATCCCAGCACTTGGGAGGCTGAGGCAGGAGGATTGGTGCGAGTTCGAGACCAGCCTGGGCTACAAAAGTGAGCACAGGACCAGCCTCAACTGCATAGTGAGACCCTGTCTCAAAAAAACAAAAAAAAACAAAAAAAAAAAACCTGGCCTTTTGCTGGTCCTTTTGGCTTTGAGGCAGAACCTGGTGCACCATGCCAGAGCCTGGGAATAGAGTGGAAGAGGGAGCGAGCAGTGTCATTTTTTATGTGCCTGCATTCCCACTGGGTAGTAAGCAGCAGCATTCACTGTATCTGGTCATCTCATAAAGACACTTGCAGGAACTTTTACAAAACTGCTTCAGAAAGTGGCAAGAAGAGCCAGGGGTGGTGGCACACGCCTGTAGTCCCAGCACTTGAGAGGCTGGGGCAGGAGGCTTGATGTGAGTTTGATACCAGCCTGAGCTCATGGCCAGCCTGAACTGCATAGTGAGACCTTGTCGGCTCAGGCTGGTCTTGAACTCACACCAATACTCCTGCCTCAACCTCCCAAGTGCTGGCATTACAGTCGTGCGCCACCACACCCGGCTTGGTCCCGAGTTTGATTCCTGGTACTGCAAAAAGAAAAATGAAATTGGCAAGAATGATGGATGTGTGTGGTGTGTTTGTCTTTTTGGGACAGGGTCTCCAGGCTGGCCTTGAGCTCCCTTTGTAGCCCAGCCTGTGCATACAGTAGTGCTACACCTGCCACCTCAGCCTTCTGCATTCTGGGGTTACGGGGGAATGCCTCTATGCCCGGCTGTGGGATATGTTTTTTTTTTTTTTTTTGTGGAACTGGGGCTTGAACTCAGGTTCTTGTGCTTGCTAGGCAAGTGCTTATTCTACTGAGCTATCACCCCAGCCCCGGGATATATATTTTAAGAGAGGAATGTTTTGAGAAAATTGATGGTAATGCATCTTTTTCTTTTTGCCTTTTGGGGGGAGGTGGGACCAGGGTTCGAATCTTTTTTCTTTTTTGTCTTTTCGAGACAGGGTCTCATTATGTAGTTAAGGCTGACCTTAAATTCGTGGTGATTCACCTGTTTCTGCCTCCTGGGATTACGGGGGATGAGCCATTGTGCCTGAATATAATTTTCTTTTCTTTTTTTTTTGGTAGCAGGGATGGAACCCAGGACCTAGTATTGGCCAGGCAGGCACTTAAGCCACTGAGCTGTATCCCTGGCCCCATGTAATAATTTTTTAAACATTTATCATATATTTTGATCGTACCATGTGTACACACGGAGTCACAACATAGACTAGGTTATATATTTTTATATAAAATATATTCCTTAAAGATAACTTCTGCCCAGTTTTGATACTGTAGATTAACAAAAGGAAGAATAATATTTATCCTCTTAGGTTTGGCCTCTTTTGTTCAACATGATTATTAATAGATCTGAGCACCAAAAATATTTTATTTATGTATTGGTACAGGGTCTCACTACACAGCCCGGACTCGTAGTGATCCTCCTATGTCAGGCTCTGCAGCATCAGGATTACAGGTGTGCACCACCATGCCCACTTTCAGTGGCTGGCATGGCACACCAGGGTTCTGGGGCCGGCATGGCATGCAGTACTGGGGATCAAACCCAGGTCCTTACGCTTGCCAGGCAGGCACTTAGACCACCCAGCTATCTGCCCAGCCCAGCACCTTTCTGTACTGTCCCTAGTTGACATGTGCACACACACTGCGCACCATGTAGTGATGGGGCTGTTGGGTAATCATTGCTTAGAGTCAGTGTAGCCACGGCGGCTTGTGCCCTTTTGTCTTGTGTCCAATGCCTGCTCTCAGCCTTCACACCGCCACCTCAGGTCACCGCACTGGCCTTGGCCTGGATGCTAAGCACTGCCTTGTGTGCCGTGAGGACCCAGGTGAGGTTCTGGGGCCGCAGCCAGCCTCATTGCACAGCAGCACAGCCCCTGCAGTGCTAGAAGGAATCAAGGGTTGAGTTTTGTATTTCTTGAAACTACGGGACAAGATCGATCCAGAAAAGCTCTCGGTAAATTCCCATTTTATGAAAAACCTTGGCTTAGGCAGTTTGGACCAAGTGGATGAATTTGGGTTTGAAATTCATGATATAGATGTGGAAAAGTTAATGTGTCCCCAAGAAATTGTAGATTGAAGCCGGGCGTGGTGGCACACACCTGTAATCCCAGCACTTGAAAGGCTGAGGCAGGAGGACAGGTGTGAGTTGAGACCAGCCTGGGCTACCAAAGTGCGCTCAAGGCCAGCCTGAACTGCACAGCGAGACCCTGTCTCAGACAGACAAAAGAGAAAGAAATTGTAGATTGCAGGTGAGGTTTCTTTTTTTTTTTTGTCTTTTTGAGACAGGGTCTCGCTATGCAGTTGAGGCTGGTCCTGAGCTCACTTTTGTAGCCCAGGCTGGTCTTGAACTCGCACCAATCCTCCTGCCTCAGCCTCCCGAGTGCTGGGATTACAGGCGTGCGCCACCACGCCCGGCTAAGGTGAGGTTTCTTTTGGCGCACAGCTTCAGAGATTTCAGCAGTCGGAAAGACCCACTGCTCTGGGCCTGGACTGGGACCACACAGTGGGTAGGGTCCCATACAGCAGACTTCATCAGGTAGCAAGGAGCAAGAGGAGGGATGAAGGTGAGGCCAGGGCCTGAGAGCCTGCAAGATGCATGCCCTGGGACCCAGAACTCTCACTGAGGACCTTGTAAGTTTTTACCACCTCTGAGGAGTGCTAAGGTGGAGAAAGGCTTTAAAACATGTCAGCCTTCAGGGACATTTAAGATCCAAATTATTGTTGGGCTGGTGGTGCATGCCTGTAATCCCTGCACTCACAGGAGGTGAGGTAGGAGGATCACTGTGAGTTGGAGAGCAGCCTGGGCTCACAGTGATCTCAAGGCCAGCCTGGTCTGCATAGCCAGACTGTTTCAAAAAGACCAACCCCCCAAAAAACAAACCAACCCCCCAAAATTATCAGTGGCTACCCACCTTACCTCAGAAGCAATATATGAAAGGTCGAGGGGTTCCAGCTTCTTACCCAAACTAAATATATAGTACAGGGTCTTACTATACAGATGGGAGTTGTAGTGATTGTCCTGTTTTCAGCCTCCCAAGCTCTGGGATACAGGTGCGCACCACCACACCCAGCCTTAGTTGCTGTCTCAGCAGCCCCTGGGACCCTCCCCCAAGTAAGCACTTTAATCCACTGAGCTATCTGGCCGCCCCAGCATTTTTTTTATGAAAATGTTTGTTAATGTCTTGATTAACGTACAGTATAATTCCTTGTAGTAAAATAGATGCAAAATACTTAATATCAGAAATATGGAAATTAAAGTGTCATGACACTTTTTTTCTTTTGTCTTTTTGAGTCAGGGTCTAACCATGCAGTTCAAGCTGGCCTCGAGCTCACTTTGTAGCCCAGGCTACAGTCAAATTCACAATTATCCTTCTGCCTCAGATCCTGAGTACCATACCCCTTACTATATGTGTGTGCTGAGAAAAATACCTAAGTTTACGCTCTCAAGTTTTAAGTGTACAGGGTAGTACATTTTGTTAGCTGCTTGCTGTGTAAAAAAGATCTCTAGAATTTTTTCCATTTTGTGTGACTGAATCTATGCCAGTTGAAGAATAAATGACAGCTCCCTATTTTTTCCTCTTTACAGCCTCTGTTGGCCACCATTCTTTTTTTGTTTCATTGAGGCAGAGTCTCACTGTGCAGTTCAGATTGGCTTTGAACTTGCTGTATGGCCCTTTTGGCCTCACTCATGGTGATCCTTGTGATCTGCCTGAGTGCTGGGAGTAGAGGCGTGCACCACCCCAGCTGGCCCACTGAGTTTGATTACTTTACATAGTGCGTGAATGGAACATACTGGTATGTGGGTGTACACAGACAGTTGGCTTATTTCCTTGAAGATTTGCCTATGGCATAGCCTGTGACAGGATGTTCATATATTTTAATACTGAATAGTCCATTGTATTACGTCTTTTTTTTTTTTTTGTACTGGGGATTGAACTTGCAACCTTGCCCTTGCCAGGCAAGTACTTATACTCCTGAGCTGTTTCCCTGGCTCCCCCACTCCCACGGAACCAGGGATTGAACTTTGGTCCTTGTGTTTGCCAGGCAAGCACTTACTCTACTGAGGTATCTCCCCAACCCCCTAGCTTTTTATAAGTTCATTCTTCCCACTGTAGATAATGAGGTTGCTTCTGGATCTTCGCTGCAGAAAGTAACATGAATGTGTGACCACACCAATTTTTAAAAGGTTATCTTTCCTTTTTCTTGCAGATATATAAGACTTTATGGGAGAAAATTTAGCAAAGAAGATCATGTTCTTTTTATTAAGTTGTTGTATGAGTTGGTGTCAATTCCCAAACTGGAAATCAGTATGATGCAAGGATTTGCCCGTCTCTTGATCAACTTGTTAAAGTAAGTCTATTTCATATGATTTCTGCTACGATGTTTTTGTTTGTTTGTTTGTTTAGCTTTATTTATTATTGTATGGCTGGCTCAGCCTGCCCTGGGGGTGGGGCTGGCACAGCATGTGGTGCTGGGGATGAACCGTGGTCCCTGTGGTTCCCTACACTTATCTAAGCAGGTGCTTTAGACCACTGAGCTATCTTGTCTGCTACAGTGTTTCTTTACAGTTTTAGAGAATGAAAACCAAGTTGGAAAAAGATCACACAAAACACTATTATAAGCTTAACTGTATACTTCATTTACCTTTTCATTAAGAATTTTATATCTTCTATTAGGCCTCTTTTTGTGTGTGTGTGGGTCTGGGGTTTGAACTCGCGACCTTGCACTTACCAGGCAGGCACTTGTGCTACAGAGCTATCTCCTCAGCCCCCAAAACTTCTCTTTTTTTTTTTTCTTTTCTTTTTTGAGACAGGGTCTCGCTATGCAGTTCAGGCTGGTCTTGAGCTCACTTTTGTAGCCCAGGCTGGTCTCCAACTCACATCGATCCTCCTGCCTCAGCCTCCCAAATGCTGGGATTACAGGCGTGCACCACCACACCTGGCCCAAGCCTTCTCTTTTTAGCATTGAACTGTGTGATTTTTTTTTTCACTTATGTTGATTATTTCTCCAGTGTCGAGTCTAATGCCAGTGGTTATACTCAGTGGCTTAAGAGGCTGCCTGGCAAGTGCAAGATCCTGCGTTCGATCCCTAGTGCCAAAAAAAAAAAAAAAAAAAAATTGTGACTTCTTTGAGAAAGTAGGAATCGTGTATTCTTTTGCTTCTCCAAAGGATCAAGCAAAATATTAGAGATATTAAGTACTCCATATAGTGTGGGGAGTTGTGAAACTCTTGTACAGTCGTGGTGGCACCAATTTAGACACTGCTTTTCATCCAGCGCTTTGTTCTGATTCATTGCTCTTGGTAATTGCCGTGCTCTGCCAGAGTGGCTGCGAGTGGAGAAGAGCACATCCCACTATAGTTAACTGCCTCTGCCATGATTCATGCACACAGCCCCACGTGTGTCTGTGGCTCTTTCTTTTCTTTCTTTCTATTTATATTTTTATTTATTTATTTTAGAATTTTTAATTTTTTTTTTTTTTTTGTTTCAGAACTTTTGTTTTTTTTATTTTATTTTTATGGCCAGCTCAGCCTGCCCAGGGGACAGGGCTGGTGCAGCATGTGGTGCTGGGGATCGAACCACAGTCCCTGCAGCTGCCTAAAGCAGGCAATTTAGATCACTGAGCCATCTTGCCGGGCCCTTTTTTCCTTTTTTTTTTAAATCAGGAAAAAGGAACTTCTTTCAAGAGAGGACTTGGAGTTACCTTGGAGACCACTTTATGACATGGTGGAAAGAATATCGTATTCCAAGACGGAGCACCTGGGCCTGAATTGGTTTCCAAAGTAAGTGTTTTCTCTCACACCACTACTTTCTTTGGTTTATGTAGGGCTTTTGGGGATGGTGGTTGAGGAGTACTGGATCCCTTGGAATGAGCACACAAAGGCACATTTAGTAGGATTGCTTCTGTGTAGTGACTACTGCAATCATTGCCCTCTTTTAAGACTGTCTTGTCAAGGCTTCCAATCAGAGGACAGCTACTGCAGCTACTGTACTGGCAAAAGAAAAGCCGAGGTTTTTCTTTTTTTTTATTCTTTTTTTTTTTTTTTTTAACTTTTGTTTGTTTGTTTATTTACTTTTATGGCCAGCTCATTGTGGTGCCAGGGATCGAACCGAGGTCCCTGCAGCTGCCTAAGCTTTCCTAAGCAGGTGCTTTAGACCACTGAGCCATCCTGCCGGGGCCCCGAGGTTTTTCTTAAAATTTGACTTTCATCATGAGAAATCACACACACTGGGCGCGCTTCCGTATAATCCAGGCACATTTTAATTTCTCAAGCAGAAGGCACTCTTCAGAAAGAGAGCAGGTGTGCTCATGGCACCCAACCCAGTGGGCGAAGTCTCTGTTTCTGTGACTGACTGACTGTAGTGCATAGAGTAGGAGCAGTCCAGGCTCAGGACTTGGTTTTGGGCAAGGCCTGATAATCATCAGATCTATAAGTGGCTATTGATTATTGGCTTCTTTCACATGTATCCTGAAGCCTCAAGATCTAATTTTTGTAGGGGTTGTACTATATTTTGAGTGTACAATATAACTGTCTGCCCTTTTACTTTAATGGTGATTTCAGACATCTCCCTCTGTTGACAGTCTACTTATGTACCAGATCTTTCTTTCTTCTTTCTTTTTTGAGGTACCACGGATCAGACTTGGGACCTTGTGCTTGCCAGGCAAGCACTTATTTTATGGAGCTATCTCCCTGGACCTTATGTACTAGATCTTAATTTTATTGGTCTTAGCATATTTTGCCTAAAATACACATAAATATGTTTAAATATGTAAATATATTTAATCGATTTCTTTTCAGTCCAGACTTGTCTTGAACTCATTGTATACCGCAGCTGGTCTGGTGGTCTTCTTACCTCAGCCTCCCCAGTGCTGGGATTACAGGCATGTACCACCATGCCTGGGTAACTTTTACTTTCTGATAGCTGTTTCCTCTCATTGTTAGAGTCATTTGTCACATGATTATGTGCTCTTATCCTGAAGCATGCTACTTTCTACACTTGTATTATTTTCCTTTATGAACAAATCATGAGCATATTGACATTCTCCCACTGTTTGCTGTAGCTGCCACAGTTCTGCTGAGGATAATGTCACTTAGCTCAGCATTCTGTGTTCCTTACTATACAGTTTCTGAAAGTCCTTATGGGTGCCTACTTTATCAGGTCAGAGAAGTGATGGGTAATGAACTGATACAAACGGAAAGCAGTACCAGAACGGCTGCAGGTGTTCCTGAGCTTAGGCCCTAGCTGGTGTGTGCTCAGTGGTTACAAATAGAAGTGGTCAGGAGTCATTTATTTCCTGATAGCATCGTGCCTTAAAACAAGCAAACTCAATTCAGCCATACGGTAGTAGAAATTCGTAATGAAACCTGGTAGTATAGTATAAAAATGTGCTTTTATAATTTTGTTTTCATTATGGAAACTCAGAATTCTGCAGGTAGTATGGCATGGGTTATTGAATTCGATCAAGCTGTCAGTATTTGACTTACATTTTAAACTGTCTTTGAGGTGCAGGAATTAATTGATCAATTTCTCTGTTTGAGACAGGGTCTCCCTATGCAGTTTAGGCTGGCCTTCAGCTTACTTTGTAGCCCACGCTGGACTCAGACTCACAGTGATCCTCCTGCATCAGCTTGCTGAGTCCTGGGATTGCAGGCATGTGGCACACCCAACTTGCAGGAAGTTGTGTCTGCCACCAGCATTTCATAGCCTTGAGGGGCCTCTGGGCCCTGTTCAGATCAGTTATCTGGAAACTTTATGGCTTTTGTAAGGGACTGCCTCAGAAAGTCCTCGGTGAATGAAGGGAAAGGGAAAGCGATTGCTCCCCCTCTCCCTGCCAGTGCACCTTCCCAGTGAGCTATACCCTCAGCCCGTACTCTTTTGATTTTGAGACGGGGTCTTGCTAAGTTGCCTGTGATGGGGTGAAGCCTCCCTGCTTCAGTCTGCGTGCATGCTACAGTGACAGGGCTGCCTCATAGGCCCAGCTTGGGTCTTTGCCCGTACCTTGAAGCCTGGGGGCTCCTGTGTTTCCAGGAGCTCCTTGGCAGAGACAGCCACTTGTCCTAAGTGTCCGACGGCCTTTCTCTGCAGCGAGCTGCTGCTGCCCTGAGGATCCTGTCGGTGCTAGGCGTGCTCAGTGCCAGCTTCAATGCCATGCCCCCATGCCCCTGCAGAAGCATCTCATCATCTCTGCTGTTGGCTGGAATTAAGGAGGCAGACTGGGTGCTGGAGCGCTCAAAGTGAAACTTACAAATAATATAGCTGGTTGGGGGGCAGCTCAGTGTAGAGTGGGGAGGTGGCACATGTAAGTCCCTTTGTTCAGTCTCCATCCAGTAAGGGTGATAACTACAGTAATGGAAACATAACCTACTCATACTCATTAGCTACACTTGAGCGGTCAAAGTACACTGAAGAAACATTGTATCCTTAAAAGGGAGGTGATAGGAAAGCAGCATATCGTAGGGTGCTATGTTCAGCCTGGTGGCAGTGTGTGCCTGTAATCAATCCTACACCTCCAGAGGCTGAGCCAGCAGAACTGCCCTGAGTCCAGGGTCAGCCTGGACTACATAGCAGGATTCTGTCTCAAAAATCCAAAACAACAGCCTGGGCTGAATACTTATAGAACTGATTGAGGCAGAAGGGAGAAGAAATAACATGTGAAGTGAGAACATCTATGCAGTAGGGTGTGTGCTTCTCTGTGGAAAGCCTGGGTTTGACCCCCAGCACTGCCTAGAAAAGGGTACTTAAATAACTTTTCAGAGTCTAATCATTTTCTGTAATGGTCTCTAGTCATCTTACAGTTACTCTGTATTTTCTTTTTTTTTTTTGTCTTTTTGAGACAGGGTCTCGCTATGCGGTTGAGGCTGACCTTGAGCTCACTTTTGTAGCCCAGGCTGGTCTCGAACTCACATCAATCCTCCTGCCTCAGCCTCCCAAGTGCTGGGATTACAGGCGTGAGCCACCATGCCATGCACTCTGTATTTTCATGTTTCCTTTGGAAAGGAATACTAGCTACTCCATTTCCATCTACTCTGTGTGTAACTGCAAACAGTCAGCTTTGAAAACTGGCCAGCTGCTTGGGGCTTGGCAGCCTTCAGGGCCCTTCCTGTGCATGAGGAGTCTGGGAGGCTTGGCTCTTAGGCAGAGGTGGCTGGAAAGCCAGCCAGTGGAGCCTTGCAGTACTGATTGTCCTTCTTCCTCCCTCATCAAGTCTCTGGCCCCTATTGCTTTTTTGTTTGTTTGACTTTTTTTTGAGACAGGGTCTTGCTGTGCAGTTCAGGCTGGCCTCGAACTCACAAGGATCCTCCTGCTTTAGCCTCCTGAGTGCTGGGATTGCAGGCTTATACATCCTTTCCTAGCTTGTTCCCTGACTTTCGAAGAGGAAATGCTTCTCAAGGTTTTGGCTTTTGAATTTATTTGCTTATTTATAATCTTTTTATTTATTTGGTATAGGGCCTTCACCAGGCAGGCACTTGTGCCATGGAGCTATCCCCTCAACCCCTTGTATAGGGCTCTTGCCATGTGGCTTAGACTTGGACCTGTAGTGATCCTGCTCAGCCTCTCCAGCACTGGGGTTACAGGCATGAGCTACCGTGCCCGATTTCGGTGGCCGGTGTGGCTTGCCCAGGGTTTTAGGGCCTGCATGGCATTCGATGTCAGGAATCAAACTCGGATCCTTGCACTTGCCAGGCATGCACTTAGACCATAAGCCATCTCCCCAGCCCCAGATTTATTCATTTGCTTCTCCACATAGCATTCCATTTAGCATACTAATATAGCAGATTGTAAACCTGTACAGTTAGGAGATAAAATTACTTCTTTTAACAAACATTTTCTTCTGACACCACTTAGGCATGTTTTTAGGATGGTATTTGGTTTTGAGTATGTTCTTCTTAGGTGTATTTGGACATATTTTGAAACTTTTATCAGCTGACTGTGTGTCATACTATTTTTAGGACACTTTTTATAGTCAAAAGTGTATGTGCTGCCAGCGAGAGCACTTTTATGGTCAGAAGTGACACGCTGCTTCATTTGCTGTTCGCCTTTAGCACCCTACACATATGCGTGTGCTCATTGTGCCCTGCACTTTGTCGTCATGTTGAAAGCTGGCTCCCATTATTTGCAGACCAAAGGGGAGCACTGGGTTTTTTCCCCTTCTTGCTTCCATCTTGTCCTCTCTTCTTTTCTGCGTTTTTGTTATCTATCCTTTTGTTTTTCTGTTTTCATTTTTTTCCCTGCATCAAGGGAAAGATTCTTCTTTTTTTTTTGGTGGGACCAGGGTTGGACTCCCGACCTTCTATTTTTTTGTGGGGTCCTGGGAATCAAACTCACAACTTTGCTCTTGCGAGGCAGGTGCTGTGCCACTGAGGTGTATCCCCAGCCCTCACGCTTCTACTTCCTGCCGGAGAAAGAGGTCAGGCAATTCTTAATTCAACGGGGAAAACAAACTTGAAAGCTATAAACTGCACACAGTGTACTTACAAGTTGGCTCCTCGGGGTTTCCTTCCTGAGAATGGCCCTTGTCGCTTGCTCTGGCGAGTCGCAGGTCCCAGATACAGACAGCACCTGTTGTAGAGCACCCCACTAACAAAATGTGAATAGTCATGCCGGTGCCAGTGTTAGCAGCTTGGCACCACGAATAATGCAGTCGGATTGCTGAGTGCAAAGATGCTTTCTCTGTCACCACTACTTGATGCTGAGCACTTGTGTTTTTGGTGGTGGTGCTGGGGATTGAATCCAGGGTTATCATACACTTTGAGCTTGCCAAACAGGCACTGTGCCACTGAGCTGTGTGCCTAGCTCTACATTGTCTTTTGATTTTACATGGGGCCTTGCTACGTTTCCCAGGTTGGACTTAAAATTGAAATTGTTGGAATTGACCTACCTTAGCCCCCCGTAATGTTGGAATTAAAGATGTTGACTCCCCCACTCCAAGTTGGAGGTGTATGTATTTTCATGAGCAGTAATTTGAGCCTAGATACCTTGTTTCCTAAAAAATCAGACCTACCTGGAAAAATAATGAGCCCTTCCCAGCACTAGGGAGGCTAAAGCAGGAGGATCAGTGTGAGTTGTGAGCTCAAGGCCAGCCTGAACTGCATAGGAAGAACTTGTGTCAAAAAGACCAAAAAAAAAAAAAAGCCGGGCGTGGTGGTGCACCCCTGTAATCCCAGCACTCGGGAGGCTGAGGCAGGAGGATCGATGTGAGTTGAGACCAGCCTGGGCTACAAAAGTGAGCTCAAGGCCAGCCTGAACTGCATAGCCTCAAAAGACAACTGCATTGTCTCAAAAAGACAAAAAAAAAAAAAAAG
>PVJA010011589.1:37562-54420 GCA_004027025.1 Myocastor coypus | reverse complement strand
TACTTTTGTGTAGTTGTTCCCCTACTTGGGATGCTATTGATTTAGGCATGTCTTTGTCAACTTTAGATATTATTTCTGCTCTGATGTTCTCTATATGTTTCTCCAGCCATTTTTCCACTTCATGTATTTCTTTTTTTACTTCAGATGTTATCTCTGATCTCAGTTGCTCTAGAAGTTTCTGCCCTTGTGTGTCTGCCTCAGATGCTACCGATTCAGAGGTTTCATCTGTATAATTCTCATTTTCTTCCATGATAGTGTCTTTGTATTTGGTTTGCGTGGGCACGGGTCCTGAGATTGCCTCCTACTCCTTGTTGTTATCATTTTGTATGGAAGCGACCTCTGCACTTTGGTGGTGTTATGCTGTGTCTATGGGCGTTTGGTGTGGAGACTCCAAGGTGGTTCTTCTACAGAGGTTCCTGACTCTTGTGTTGGGGCTCTGGCTGCTAGCTTTTGTGAATCCTGGCGGATGTGGACTGTAGGTGGAGGTGGAGCTTTGGGATTGAATAGTCCTGGTAGGCTCGTGGACCAGATCGGTTGCCAAACGGGCTATTTGATGGGTTCGGTGCTGGAGCTTGGGCTGGAGGGGTTCAAAAAAAAAAGGGGGGCGGGGAGAAGGCAGGCCAAGGATCCTGAACCAGCGGTGCAGTTTGGGTCTGGGGTGGAACAGGAAGTTAGTCGCGGGAACGCAGAGGCAGGGCAGAGGGCCGCAGGGAGCTTAACTGCGGCGGGCGCGCAGGCTCAGCTCCCAGCGGTGCGATTTGGGTCTCGGCAAAGTTGCTTTCAAGTGGGAATGAAAAAATAACCATAACCAAGAAGAACTGGTGCCCTCAAATCTCTGTGGCTGAAGATCCAGTCCTTAGGGATAGATGCAGAGTTGCTCAGTGACCCTAATCTTTGGTATCTTCCTAGGAAGAAGAAAAGTAGCTATGTTCATGAGTAGGTAGTCATTGATATTATGGTGCCTAGCAGCTAACCCATGCAAACCTAGCAACAAAAATGAGGCACCATGCAATGAAAGAGCTTCAGAGGTGATTTGTGTCCATGGACCATACCGGGGTGCAACATGAGCCTTCAAGACAGCCATGCTTCCTGGAACTCATTGGCTATAGCTTTTAGCCCATATAACGACTGTATTGAGGCAGCAGTCTGGGAAGATTTTAGAATTAGGCAGATCGGAGTTCTAGTACTATCTAGAACTACCTAAATTGGGGATCTTGTTTCATAAAACTTTTCTGAGCCAGGTTCTTCATGTAATACATAAAAATTGCTGTGAGAATTTGATATAGTAAGTGTAAAATGCATGCATAGCATGTAGTTTGATCTTAGATAAATGCAGTTTATTTTACATAATATAAGGTGTGATCACATGCAAAGTATGCCAAGGTCTTAGGGATGTCCCCAAGCAAAATAGTGTGAGGAGCTTGATGGGTTTGGGGCCTGATATAAGAATGGACTGAGATGGTCCAAATGCACAGCCATTCTTGTTAGATCATTTCTCAGTGTACCTTGGCTAACTGCTAACAAGGCTTTTTTCCTATGTGCAGCAGCCAACATTTTACAGCAATGTAATGGTTTGGATTCATGTCCTTTGTTATTGAATTTTGAGCTGCTTTCATAACTGAAAGCATTCCAGCTCTCAATCTGTAGTTATTCTGAGAACACCTGCAATATTGTACTTTCTTTGGAGCTTAAATTGCCAGATATGGAGCAGTCAAGGGCTGAAACTAAACACAAATATGCCCTTGCCAAGGTATTCCCTGGTTGGTCCTGCTGTCCTCACAGGCAGCACTTCTCCTTCCAAGTGTCTGTATTCCTCCCGCTTTTCTCAACCTAGGAGTATAGATCTATACAACACCCAGCACGACAGGCTCCCCTACTATCTGAGGATGACTGACAGGTAAAATATGACTTTTGTTCTTTTCATGCCCAGGCACTCAGATACCTGAGCTGTTGATGGATGGTGCTCTGGCAGGTTAATATTGAAGCATATATCTTCTAGTGATGCTACACAGGAGGGGAATGCCTTGAACTACTGTCTCAAAATCTCTCTATTCTGTAAGAAGCCATTGATTCAACCCAAGTGCTTTTGTGAGCTACACAGCACAAGTTCATTTGTCTCCTGGGTGGAAAGGGTTGGGAATGAGATAGTGTGAAACTGGAGAGAAATCCTTGCCTACAAACGTGGGCATTCCGTAATTTCTACCAATTTTGTACTGGCCAAAATTCACAAACCAATCTTGGTGATTCTTCCTCATCCCAAGGCATATTCCTTGCAAACCTTGATATGAAGGTATACCAAGGAGCAGAGACAAAGCTCCTACTGTCTGTCACCAAAAGGCTGTGAGCCTAGACTTTCTCTGCAGATGGGTCTCCTGGGTCTGGGGGATATGACACCTACACAACGTGTGATACTTTTTAAGAAAAATAATACCATATTATAAACATAGGAGTAGGTCAGTAATGAGTATTTGTTCAAAAAAAAAAAAAGAAAGAAAGAAAAGAAAGCAAAATAATATAAACTTTAAATAGCTAACAAATACTAGAAATATCAAAGCCCCAGAAAAGCACTATAAGATGTATTTTGACTTTTATTGAAAGCTTAACAGGGGCCCAGTGGGATGGCTCAGTGGTCTAAAGTGCCTGCTTGGGAAAGCTTGGGCAGCTTCAGGGACCACGGTTTGATCCCCGGCACCACATGCTGCGCCAGCCCTGCCCTCGGGGTGGGCTGAGCCAGCCATAAAAATGAGTGAATAAACAAACAAAGGTTCTGAAACAAGAAAAAAAAAAATTTAAAGAATCTAAAAAAAAAAAAAAAAGCTTAACAATGGCAGTAACTATCTGACAGACTTCTAGAAACATTTATATTATGAATGTTGACTATACTGTCTTTTGTTCTTCCTTCTTCTAAAATGACTTTGCTATTGCAGAGAAACTAGAAACATAATTCAGACTTTTTTAATAAGATGGTCCAGCCAAATTTATTTTTCCTAATGCTGATTTAGGAACTTTCTTCCTACTTCACAACTCGTTATTGCCAATGGCGTACACATTTTCAGTACTATTGTCAAATCTAAAGAAATCGTCTATGAAGTATCATTCATTTGTAAGCCAGAAGGTTTACATTTCATTGGAGTTAATCTGCTATAGACTTTACACTGATGACACCCATTAGTCTGGACCTTGAGGAGCCATCTATCCTTGTCACCAGAAACTCAGCAACTCTGATCTCATGGACATGGAACTTCTTACCTCTGCTTGACAGATGTCTCTGCAAATGTCGGTCCTTGTCTTGGAGCTGTGCAGGCTACTTCCTCCCACATACCCCACCTTTGGGACATCCCAGCTTGTGCCCACAGGAATGAAAGAGAATGCCTCTGTGATGTTCTAGTTCCATTTATTTGATGCCTTCCCCACTAGACTCAGCATTCCCTTGAGGGAGAACAATGAATCTTCTCATCTGTTTAGCATGAGTCCTGGTTTAAAAACTAGATAAAATAACATAGAAAATACCTCAATAACCTGTCGCACCAAACAGAAACTGCTTCACAACACAGATGCAAGCTAGCACGACAATTCTTTACCTTCTAAAGTAATCTTTATTCTGTTTTTATTTCAGAATTATTGATTGGTCATTAAAACAGTACTGATCATTTCTTGGAGTATCTTCTCCCTTGGGGTCAGGCACTCCATGACAAAGGGGACTTGCTGTCAGCTGTGAGTCAGCTTCAATTTCCCTGGACACCATTTCTCCTGCATCTAGGAGGGTGACGGAGCTTCAGCCACCTCCTTGTTTGCTCCCACAGAGCTCTCCCTTGGCTTTCAACATCACACAGGGGCATGAGTAGGGATCACTCCCCTCAATCGTCTGGGTACCCATCCCCCTCCTGAACTGCCATTGACTCTAGGACGTAAAAATGTGACTCCAGGAAAGTCTGTACCAATCAGAAGGACCTCTTCTGATTCATTTCATTCAAGACTTCAAAATCCCCCCATGACTAAATAAAGAAGTCAACAAATTTGTATATTCTCACAAGTCTCAGAGAAAGAAGTAAAGTTTCAAAAAAATAAAAAAATGTAGAAAATGTCACCAAGATGTGAGGAGTGAGAGTCCCCTTTTAAAGGGGGGTTCTAAGCAAGAAAATTCGTCAGTATGAGTACAAACAGGGCTAGCCAGAGCTCAGTGGGCTAAAGTGACTGCTTAGGCAGACACAGAGACCTGGCTTTGATCCCTGGCATGCCCTGCTGGCCCTGCCCTGAGGATGCACTGAGAGGGTGATTGGGGCTGGGCATGGTGGCACACACCTGTAATCCCAGCACTTAGGAAGCTGAAAATAGGAGGACTACTATGAGCCCAATCTGTGTAGTGAGAACCTGTAAACCCTATACTAAATACATAAATAAAATATGAGCAGACACAGTAGCAAAGTTTGACACTTATTAAACATAGGAAAAGAAACATGCTCTACAGAGCCCCAAAAATGCAGGAAAAGAATTGCACCTACAGCATGAAGATGGTATACTATGAAAGAACACAGCAGCAAAGAGCTCTAGTTTTTGTATTACCCACTTCTCAGGCTGACGTCAGATTTATGCCATCCTACCCAAACATGCTCCTGATCTCCAAGGAGGAACTGAAGACAGAACTCGGACTGGGCTCACGTGCAGCACTTTGAGAACTGTTCTCAGCCTGTGTCCTGGGACTTCTTGATTGACAGGTCATGCCTACTTCCCCAACCGCTCTGACTTACCCTGTTCTCCTGCCTTGTGAAGAAAAGAAATATCAAAAGGATTGGTCTTATGTTCACTTCTAATATTGGGCAACACAATACCATAGAATTATCAGCCTCCCATGAACCAAGAAGAGAAGGGTTGGTATTATGAAAGGCGGAGAATGGAAAATGGAAGAAACAAAAAATCAAAATCGGGCCACTTTAAAGTTACTTTTGTGGCCAGTGAGATAGCTCAGCAATGTAAAGCTCCTGCTTAGGCAAGTGCAGGGACAAAGACACCTTGGAATCACATGCTACACCAGCCCTACCCCCAGGACATGCTGAGCTGGACACTACTAATAATAACAATAACAATAATAAAATAAAGTTACTTTTCTTGGTGAGGCAGTGAAAGGGAACAGAATAATAGAAAAATAACTGGTTAGCATCAAGTAAGCATTGTTGTGTAAGGATTGAGATAGAGAAAACTTTATTATCATGCAATTGAAACTCGTCTGTTGAAGACCTTTAGCCTGTAGTCCTGGCTTCATTATAGTCCTTTTCTCTAGCCTTGGATTTTCCTTTAGGAAAGGAAAATAAGCAACTTTGTTTTATCTTGGTGGGGTGAGATTTTTAGCACTGGTGACTGTTTTGAGTTTTTAGCCCAGTCCGTTAGGGTCCGGGGCAGGACCTTCACCCCAAACTACACTTCCCTAGGATTTTTATTTATTTAGTAAATGAAGAGAAGGAGGAAAAGAAAACCAAGAAAGGATGGAAGGAAAGAGAGAGGGAAGAAAAGAAGGAAGAAGAGGGGAAAGAAATAACAGACTTATGCAAAAATGTCCCAGAGCACAAGATGCAAACGTTCTGTTGCCCTTCCTCTGTGGACGAAAGATGAAATTGCTGCATCTATTTTCCAATAAGTCTGCTCAAGCAAGAAAATAATCGCAATGATAAAATAAGTCACATGTTAATTTCTACATTAACTTATTAATACATTAGCCTGTCAGAAATGCTTATTGAATGAGTCATTCAGTGAATGAGTTCTCATGCTTAGCTCATTACCATAATCTAGTTTTTAAAAAATACATTAATATCATTCAGGAGGAAGAGTGTCCCACTCCTCACACCTCCACAGTGGTGCCGGAAAAAACAGCGATTAGAGACCATTCCCTCTTGGCACTGAAAAAGTAGCACAGAGGTGTTTGTTTCTCATACAATGACAGCAGCTCCTCTTCTGCTTCAGAAAAAGGCATTTGCACTTACTCTGTATCGCATTATGCAGAAATGGTTAAGGCATTTAGATCTTACTGGCTAACTTATTATAAAGGTTTAAAAAAATAACAAAATAAAACCATTTTCTCCTCAGTAAGAACTCCTCTACCAGAGGCTGATTTATAATTCCTTAATGTCCCTGATCAAAAGGCCTAGCAAATTTCCAGAGCAAAGGGCACCCTTGATCAAAGGTGTTCTTCTCAGGAAATGTGATGGTTGGCATCTCGGGGAGAAACAGAGATTTCTCTCTCCCACATCACCTGATCCCTACCTGATGAAGCAGAACAAAATGGCTTACCCAGCTCTTTTCTAGTTAGCAGGACTCATTTGAATTCATTTCCCTCCCCCCTCTCTCTTTTTTATTCTCTTTTTTTATAACCGGCAGCAAATTACCAGTATTGATAAACCATTAGAAAATAAAATAAGAGACAATTTTATTGACAGCTAAGTGAAGCAATGCCTGGGTTGTGTTGGTTTTCAGCAATTGAGCTTTTTGTATTCATTAAAACTCTGCAAGCAGCATGTGTTAAATTTTTGATATATGCAGCACACACTGAAATCTTTATCTACATTAACTGAGACACCAATTTGCACCCCTGTTGCACCCTAATAGGCTGATTTATTGTGGTTTCCCAAGGTCTATTAATGAAAGAGTGCGGAGTTTTTTAGTGGCCTAAATCAATTTCGTGTTTTTGGATGCAGCAGAATGTGTCAAGGCCCGTGTCTCTCAATTCCCCTTCTGTCAGGGTGGACGGAGCACGTGAGCACCCGCGTTGTCTGCAGCAGCCGGAAGCCTGACAGATTGGCACGGAGGCTGGGGAGCACTCGGACATCTGCACAAGCTCAGTGGGTGGAATGACAAAGAGATGCGGGATGCCTAACTGTCTTCAAGCAGAGAAATGTTTGCAAGATCTTCACACAAATAAATAAATACAAATTAAAAAAAAAAACAACAACAACAGGAAAGCCACATAGACAAAAAGCACCCATCTGGAATAGTAACAATCACTGCCCATGGTTATTAGCAAAATTTTGAACTGCCTCCTCTGTTTGTTTGTTTGTTTATTTATTTTTTTAAAGAATACAAAATATGTTAGAAAAAAAGCATGAGAAATGATGCAAGATTTCACTAAATAATGTAATAGGAATTCAACAATGCTTGTTGTATTACATGACGCTACTTCAAATTAGTTTTTCGGGTTACCAGATGTAAACATGTAAGATTTGTTTAAAGGAAAAGAACAAAACAAAACAATAACAAAGAAGTTATAGGAAATTCAAAAGGCCAAAACAAAAAAAAAAAAAAAAATCACAGTAAAAAGAAATCTAAGCGTTAAAAGAATAGCAGAAATTGACAATACAGTTATCCAAACTATTCTGCACATATGGCTAAATATATTTTTCCCTTCTTTCATTTGTCTAAACTGCTGCCTTTAAATATTTTTCCTGTCCCCTGTTTCTATTGCAGCATCTAAGGATGGAAAGGAAGTACTCAGGTTTGTTCCTTGGGGTATCTATGGTATCTGAAAGAGATTCTGAGCTCCATAAATATCACCCGTGGATAAGATTTCTTCTGATCAGGAAAAATGAAATACTTCATTGAACAATTACTTTTGTAATGATGTTTGTAACCATGATGGCCATGGGACCTTCAAGAAACTAATGAAACTATGAGCTTTCTCTCTCTTTTCTTCTCTTCCCTCTTCTCTCCACAGCCCCATTTTTTTTTTATTTAAGTGCTTTCAAACACTAAATTTTCCTTATAATTTCAGGTTTTCTTGACCTTAGATTAGAACAAGTCTACACAGTGTAGAGACCTCAGACTGTTACGAGCAGCAGGAGGTGTGCGGAGCATGACAGAGAAGAAGCTGATCCAACTGTTCAGTACGATCTGCGCTTGCCGTTCCTCGAAGCATCCTAACTCGGTCAGTCAAGCAAACCATCCAAGAATTAATTTGGTGTACTAATCACTGTTCACAGCCCAGAAAATATTAGAGATAATGAGCAAATTTGTCAAAAGCCACATAAAATTTTCCTTCTTTCTTTTCAAAATGCGTGAGTTGATGTTTCCTAGGGTGGCTGAGTTAGGGAGCTTTACTCTAGTTTTACCTCCTCTGTACAGAGCAAGTTGAAAGTACTTCGGTGCTCATCTTCCTCGGAAAGCAGCAGATACAGAATTAAGTTATTCCTTCATTTTGCAAAACACTGCATACTCCCCAGAATCTGAGGAGTCACGGAGGACGGGGCATCTCTGGCTTGCTATGGGTTGGATATGACGGTTCTAGATGTAATGAATTGCAGCTGCGTAGATCACTCTTGTCTTAAAGATGCTCTGAGACGCTTCAGCAACTGATCAGGTGCACTGAGGCTAACCTTTCTACACAATATGAGTTAGACTTATGTCTTTTAGTCTGTAGTTTGAGTATGAACAATTCTGAAAGCCTGTGTGGCGCCCTCCACTGCTCTCTTGGATGTTGGTTGCCTTGTTCCATCTTGCACCTGGAAAATGAGATCTACAGCCAAATTTTTCACTGTGCCTATTACTGTGAAACAGTGTGTCATAAAATGCTGATACTTTAGCAGACTTGTGACAAGAAATATGCTGGCCCAAAATTTAGAAGTAAATGTAATGGAGAAAATGTACACACCTTCCGGGGCTCCAGTGTGTCTTTTCTAACAACAGACAAGTTTTCATATTCTGGTGAATGCTTTTGTAAATGTTAGCGTGGCCATGAACTGACTGAATAACCCTAGGCTACTTGCCTAATTATTTGGGTCTTTTGTTTCCCTACCTTTAAAACAGGTAGCAGAGGATTAATCAGGATTATATGTTTATTAGACACTTAACGGACAGCCCAGAAGCACAAAACGTGTGCTCAGCAAGAAGAGACTACTTTTAACCCTTCCACAGACTGAAGAAAAACTGTGCAAGAATAGCAGAGACCATGAGCCGGTCAAAGAACTAAGAAGACACTGAAGTTTCCAGGCTTTGAAACTACTGGCCAGAAAATACAGAGGCTTGAATTTTAGGACAGTTTCTTCTGGGGATGCTGGGAGAATTGGCAAGTGAGAGTCCTGCTAAGAAGTAAGCTGACAAGAAAAATGACAGCCCAACTTTTTGACAGACCAGGCAAAGTAGCTGGAGAAATTGAAACACTGAAAATGGAACCCAGGGCTCACTTGATTAGCAATGATAAATTTTAAGTAAGTTCCTTCAGAAAGAAAGACAAGTGCTACGGAGGCCAACGAAGCTATCAGTGTGGCCTCAGAAGGCCAGACTGCAGCAAACACAGCGAATAAAAGCACATCCAATTCCCAGCAGAAGAAACACCATGGGCCCAAAGCCAGAAACTATTCTTGAACCAAATTTTTTTTCTCATATGATATTAAATTTAACCAACTGGAATTCTTTTTATAAAAATGGCCTTCTTATCAACCTTTTCAAATGAAGAATTTGCATTTGATAAGGAACTCATAGGGATAGAACTCCCTGCTGTGAGCATTGCGGCCTTCCAGGAGCAAGGACACACTGTCACATTCTTTGCTCTCAGTGACTGGGGCAGCCATGGGAAGAGAGGAGCAGGAAAGGTTTCTCCCACCCAGGGAGGAGGCTGCTAAGGGACTCTTCTCTGAAGGTGCATAATAACCTTGTCTACCAGAATAAAACAGAAAAGGTACTGCTGCAGGATAAAATTCCTGAATAATTAAGACTATTGTTAAGAGAGAACTTAGTTATCACAGGATAAAAGAGTCAGTAGCAAGTGTAAGCAATGAAACAGCATGCCATGGGCAGCTTCTCAAATTCCTGCTTACTTGATGACATTATAATGCACTAATCAAAGAGCATCCTGGTCCTGTAATAGTCTGTGAGAGTAAAGGGACCATTGAAGGACAAAAGAACCCCAATAACTCATTTCCAAGACAACCGTTAATTCTATGGCAAAAAGTATCAGCAGGTTAATTAAGTAGCCTGTTGGCAATGAGGCCAGCGCATTTTCATTTGCAGAAGATACTGCTCATTAACCCATGAGCATAACTAATAGTCGCAGAACAGTAGCATGCTTTTTCATCAGGGAGAATGCTCGAGACAACGTCCTAACTCAGAGAGAGGCAGGTTCCGCCTTGCTTGCTCCACCTACCACGACTCTTGTACTAAAGAGAGAATAGCTCTGCCATCATTAGCATATCTTGTCTACCTATGAATTGAGCAGAAAGATCTCAGGTTCACATCTTTCATGGATTTTAACCTACTCTATCTCTTTTCTTTTAATGAAGTGAAAAGAAAACTACTGACCATAAAATATTCATAAACTATATGTTATGATGTATACTCTGATTTAACAACAGAAAAAAATCTCAATTTAAAGCAGAAAGATTTATCTATCATTTCCTCAAATGTAAGGCACTAATTCTAATATAACACTCTAGTTTATGAGTTACTAAACAAAGAAGAAAGAAAAACCCACTGTCAAATAACATATAATGTTCTCTAATGACTTAAGGGATTTTATACCTACTGGGAGTTGTAAAACTTATTCAGACGTCTAGTCTATCATAAATAAGATACATATTATAAAAATTATATATCATAGACACATGTATATCTATAACCACCAATTGACTATATTGTTCCATATTCATAAAATGTCTTCACAGTGATTTCTGAATCTTCCAAATCACCTTTTAATGCAGAGCCATAATATCAGCTTTTCCTATTCAATATCATTCCCTCTGGTATCAAAATATTTGAGCCGCTTTTTGGTGGGGGTAGTACTAGAAATTGACCTCTGGATCTTCACACTGAGCTGTCTCCCCAGCTCTTTTTTATTTTTTATTTGGAGATGGGTTTCACTAGTAACCAAGTAGCCCATAGAAGACTAGAATGCATGATGTCCCAGTTTCGGTTACTCAGAGTCCTTGGATTGCAGGCGTGTGCTACCAGCCCCACATGGTAGAATCTTTTAAAAGGAGTGCCTTTCTACTGCTTCTTGAATTTTCTTCCAAGTACTGACAATCTTTATGCAACTTTTGATCATAGTGCTTTCTTTATCTTTTCAGAAGATGGCAATAGAAGGTTCTCAAATTGAAAACAGGATGCCTAGTATAACGCCCTGGCATGGTTTCTTGACAGAACTGCCATGGGGTTGCAGCCATGTCACAGGGAATTAGAATCTAACTGACATATAAGCAGGTGTGCAGGGAATGGTGATGATGTCACAACTGCCCCTAGCCAATACTGGGTGAGTCTTTGTAAGATATGGTCGTGGCGAAATATATTCTGATTTCAGAGATGTTGAAATAAAAGAAAGTGCAATATAGAGTCAACAAAATGCCTTGTGCTACTTAACAAGACCCTTGAAAACCCCACGGCTGTGGGGCAAGTTAATTTGGCCCTCAGTGTTAGTGAGAACCCAGACTCTGCTCAGCCATCCTCTGCATGGAGTCCTGTGTATGGGCCTGCGTGGCATGAGGGTTCTAAGAGTCCCAGGCAAGCACAGTATCTAAGGGTATCAGAGGGAATGCTTGCTCCCAGTTATCTTTGTTAATCCCCCAGAAAATTTATTTTGAGAATACTTCAGGAGCACAGGAAGAAGGGAAAGAATGCATACCAGTGCTCAGCTCTAGTCCACAGTCACTATGCAAGAACTGGGAGTCCATATTAATGGGTTCTTCCAGCTTGTCAAAGAATATCAGAAAGCTGTAGTATCATGTGAAATACCTTGATTTTTAAAATAAGTCTCCAAATAATAAGTTTTTGTACTGTTCCATGTGATCTTTGTATAGCTTGGACACTAATTGAGCCTAGGCCCCAAAGTTTTCTGCAGTTGCCCAGATCTGGTGGTGGAGCAGAGGTTGCTAAAGAAACCATTCCTCATATAATTCTGGAGAGGTAGCTCCCACCTCACTCTTTTCTACCTGAAAGACCAGGTATAGTTGACAGAGGCATAGATGGCCTCCAGGCAGGCAAATCAAGACCTACACTGATGAGCCCAGGCCTTCAACAACGTGCACACGGTTCAGAAGTGGAAAACCTAGAGAAAGTCCCTTGACACTTAACTTAGAAGTTCAAACTGGGCAAGAAGGCATTGCTGGAACCACAAGAGCCACTAGGAGTCCCTCCAACAGATGACTCAGATACCAGTTATGGCACCTCGCCCCCTCCAGCCTGCTGATCACACCCCTGTCCACCCCTTCAACCTCGTGGTGCCCCCTCACTCCTCGCAGCCAGCCTCAGTGGGGAATGTGCCTCCATGGCCCTCCTCTGGCCTCCATCCTCATCTACTTTTTCTTCTGGCTCTGGTCCCTCTCTTTTGGACCTTTGCTTATCTCTAGGGTATTTGGACCAACCGCGGTGAACACGGTCCCTTGCTGCCTTTACCGTCCCAGCAAGCACTTCTCCCATAGTGCCTTACGTTCAATACTTGTCGATTTCCTCCAGGTTTTAGTCTGGCTCCACCCGAGTCTGCATTCCCACCACATCTGGAAAAATGATAAAATCTGCAATTCAAATCAAGCATCTGTGCATAAGGAACTAAACAGCCAAGGCTCGCAAATAAGTGTGAGTGGTAAAAAGAGAAACGCCTTTCACAAACACGATTATTTCCCTCCCTTCCTCTTCTATTCTTCCTCTTTCCCTTCTCACTCCTCTTTGTTCCCCTTTTTCCTCATCTCCCTCCTCAAGTAAGTGTGCACTTTTTGAAATATGGAAAGTATAACAAGAAATTTAGGTCCCTTTAAGATAAGTAAGACAGAATGAAAATCCAAGTCATGTTTCTATGCCATAAAAACGTTATTTAGAGTAGTTTAAGGTACCGTCATTTTTATTTTTTTCTCTTTATATTTTTAATTATTGATTGATTTTAAGCTTTGGTAATGTTTATTTTGCATTATTTAAATCATCAAGTACTTTTCTAATATAATTTTAAAAATTAAATTTTCTCTTCTATATATCCATAAAATTTTAACATTAATAATTATATACAGCATTCTGTTAAAGCAGGAATATAACAGAAATGTTGTCATTATTTTAATACTCTCACAATTCTTGTAGCACAATAACCAATCCATTAAAGTTACTGAACTTTTCAAAGTAAAGGAACCCAGATACATTTAAGTGTCATGCTCACCAGCTTGGAATACTCATTAACTTTGTTTAACTTGACTTAGATCTTACCTGCTCATGTTAGAGCAAGCCCCTGTCTCAGCCACTTTTCCATTCTTGAGACAAAATGCTTGATGCCCATAACCTCACAGAGGAAGGCTTTATTTTGGCGCAGGCTCAAGTCAATGTCCAGCTTGCTCCAAGGCAGAAATACCATGGTAAAAGGGGCATGACTGAGGAAAAGGTGCTCAGCTCAAGTTGGCCAGAAAGTAGAGAGAAGACAGGAGCCCGGGACAAGAACGCACCGCTCCAGCTCAGGCTGCCGCCTACCTGCCTCTCAGCAGGACCCTGCCTCTGACACTGGAGGTGCTGTACACTCATCTGTGGACAAATGTGTTAGTGAGCACAGTGCCTCCACAGTCGCCTTGCCAATACATGAGGCTTTGAGGGGCACTTTAGATCTAGTCATGACAGCCTCCATTGCACCTTAAATGCATATGTCTTTAAATCAGTGGAGCTGGGGAGATAGCTCAGTAGAATAAGCACTTGCCTGGCAAGTGTAAGGGCCTGAGCTCAAACCTTGTTTCCACAATAAAATAAAATAAAATAAATAAGAATATCAGGGATTTAGGTCAGTGGCACAGAGCCTGCCTGGCAAGCATGAGGTTCTGAGTTTGATTCCCAGCATCCCACTCACAAAAAAGAATATTTTCTGGGGGCCAGTGAGATAGCTCAGCAGACTAAGCACCTGATTTGGCAAATAAAGGGACCCTGGTTCACTCCCTGTGTCTTAGTTACTTTTTATTCCTTGCTGGAACAAATACTTGATACCCAAAATGAAGAAAGGAAAGGTTTATTTAGCTCACAGTTACTGGAGGTTTCAGTCCATACCTAGCTGGCTCCAAGGCAGAGAGGCACATGGCAGAGAGCAGTAGCTCATGGCAGCGGAACAGCAACAATGGTGACAGAGGCAACCAACTAATCAGGGCAGCAGAACAACAGCCCTAGTCTGTCTCTCAGTCTCTCTTTAAATTTCATCAGGATCTCTGCCTTAGCCTATCCGCCTCAGGCCACACCTATAATTCCCAGCAGTACTCAGACCGATAATCTCATCAGTACTAAAACACATAATCCCAGTGCATGAGTCAAGTCTCAATCTATAGAAGTCCCCACGCCCTGATTGCATGAGGCTTTGGGGGGACAACTAGACATAAACCATAATGCCCTGGTACCACATGCCACGTTTGCCCCAACCCCAGGGCATGCTGAGCCACTGACCGAGTCTGGGCATGGTGGCGCTCATCTGTAACCCCAGCACTTGGGAAGCTTAAAACAGGACCACTATGAGTCCAAGCTGTGTAGTGAGGCCCTGTACTAATTACATAAAACTAAAAAAAAAAAAAAAAAAGAAAAATATTGTCTAGGAGCATTTATAGCGATGCCAACAGT
Organism: Myocastor coypus; assembly: GCA_004027025.1. NCBI lineage: Eukaryota > Metazoa > Chordata > Mammalia > Rodentia > Myocastoridae > Myocastor > Myocastor coypus. The sequence continues at coordinate 39,885 of PVJA010011589.1, read as the reverse complement.
TTAGCTCCTTTACAAGTATGAAAACTTTGACCTGGAGCATAGTAGTTAAAACATGTTTGCCACTGAAGTTCTCATTGTAACTGTTACTCTTGCAAATAAAAGCTCTTTACTTTTAGGTGTCTTTAGGAATCTGTGCTCTTGTTTCTGAATTGCCCAGGCTTTCTCCGACTGCATGGTAAAAGAGAAAAATGATTGGATCTGTTTCCACTGGATTAGCCCACACTTGCACTGAATGAAAAGAAAGTTTAAATTTGCAGTATTTTCTTTCAATATTCAAACCTCCCAAAGCAGAAGAGAAAAAAAAAAAAAACATCCTTCAACACACATACACTCCTCACACAAGTCATTGTCATAGCCCAGTGGTTACACGTTGTTTCTCATTTTGAAACAAATACTTAAATTAAGTTGTTCTAGCCAGTCTTCCAAGAGCTGAAGGGAGGAAGGTGGGAGGAAGGGCTGGGGAATGGAGGGGAGGGCAAGAAAAGGTAGAATTAAGATGTGTTACGGACGCACCCCAAGCCCACACACAAGGAATAGAAACATTATATGCTACATGAGTGTATAAATAGATGAATAATACTGCAAAAAATTTTAAAGGAAACTAAGGCCCAGGTATGGCTGTCACACTTTATTCCCTTCCCCACAGACTGTTTGCCATTTTGTTTACCTACTTGGGTTCTCATCATCACAATATACTACAGACAAAAGTAATTTTGCTGTATCTGACAAAGCATTAGTGTGCCTTATTTGATCTGCTAATCCCAGAGCTAATGTTTGAGTGCCTGGAGCTTTTAATCAAATCCTTGGTGCTCGGAGAACTGGCCCAGAGTATGGGATCCATCCTGAGTCATAAAGGCTTGCCTTTGGTTGGTAGCTACTGCCTCAATTTCATGGAGCCATACAATTTTAGAGCTGGAAAGAACCTTCCATTATTTGTGACCTGACCTCCTAGCCGTTTTAAAATCACTTCTTGAAAATTCTGTACTCTAACTTTTCTGTGGCTAAATCCTTGTGTTCTGAAAAAGAAAAGAAAGCACTGTTCTGGCTGATTTTAGGGCACAGCTTGTGAAAGCGTTGGGCTGTGGGATCCTTTATGAGTGAACTTTGAGTGAACTTTCAATCCTGTTACAAACACTAACTGCTAGAGTTTGGATCTTGATTGTTCTCACAGGGCAGATCTGTTGAAATGCAGTTGGTCCACAGGATGCAGTGGTGCTATTGGGGTGAAAGGAATCTGAGTCACTTGGGCACCCTCTGAACTGGGACAGCAGAACCTCGGCCCCTCCTCTTTCCTCTTTGTTTCCCACCCACCAGTAAGTAAACAGGTCTCCTGTCCCATGTGTTCCCACTCTGATGTGCCACGCCTCTATAGGACAAAAGAAATAAGGCCAACCAAGTGTAGAATGAAACATGGGAAACCATGTCAAAATGAACTTTCCCTCTATTTAATTTGATCCACCACTCTTTTGTTACAGTAACAGAAAGCTGACTAGCAAACCAGGCAGAACATATTTCCTGCAAGCAAGGAAACAAGGGATAAAAGAAGGTAAGGAACCCAGTCATTGTTGAAAGGATAGCAGGTACATTCACAGATGATGCAACTGAGACCTAAAGAATTTTAAAAGAATTTGTTTGACACATCAGAATACGTGGACAAAAAAGTGAGGATTGAACCCAAGTATGTTCAGCTCCACATAGGACCAATGTTCTGTTTATCAATCAATGTCTCTTAATCTTTATTTAAGTAAATAGTGCATTTCACAAGGTTCCACATGACTACCTGCGCATGGTAAGCATTCTCCTTCAGTTCAAAGCAATGGGTTCAACAATCTAAAGGTAAGGAGTTCTCATTTTCTTCTGTTTGATTTCTGGATAAATTTAATTGAACACATTGTAAACAAGGGTTCCTTATGTCAAAAAGCAGTGAGTGATTCTTCCCTTAAGAAGCTGTCTAGCAACACCACCCTAGACTTTCCCTGCACATTCCAAAGAGTCAAGGCCAACCAAGGTTACATGCTAATTTTATATAGATTTCTCATAATGGGACCTCAATTCACACAGATTAATAGTGTGAAGCCTTCAGGCAACCAAAAAACAAGTTGTGTCAATATCTGAGGCTTAAAATGACTGAAGTCTATGTTGTAAAGATGGGCTGGCCATTTTACATCATTTTATGCCAAGGAGAGAAAAGTCTGCCAAAAAAAAAAAAAAAAAAAAAAAAAAAAAAAAAAAAAAAAAAAAAAAAAAAAAAAAAAAAAAAAAAAAAAAAAAAAAAAAAAAAAAAAAAAAAAAAAAAAAAAAAAAAAAAAAAAAAAAAAAAAAA
>PVJA010011589.1:0-37462 GCA_004027025.1 Myocastor coypus | reverse complement strand
CCCTCACTTGGATTCCACCTAATTCCTTTTCTTGACCCATTTCTACTTCAGCTTGGCACAGGCAAGAATATAAGATTCCATGCAGATGGCTACAAGGGAAATGTAAAGCGAAGTCAGCCCATATATTGGAACTCCCTCACTGCTCTCTGAAGCAATATTGAAAATCAAGATTCACTAGCAAGGCTGAAGTCACAGAGTATAGATCTTTCCCAGCAGTCTTTGTCAGCTAGGCACTTAATCTCCGTATTTCCATAAACTTAATGCTCTAGTAAGACAAAGCCATCCTGCGTGGTGCTTAACAGCAAGACTCTGTCACATCCAAATACGTTGTGCTAGCTCACTGAAAAATGACGGTTACTACCCAGGCATAGGCTTCTGGCTTAATTGTCTTTATCTTTAGGATCATTTAGCCCCTCTATTCTCCTTCCAATTCAGCTCCTTGGTTCTGTCCTGGCTGCTGCTTTTTGAGCCTACCACTCAGTGATTCTGCAAGCACTTTAAACCTTAATCTTTGCCCACATGCCAACACTTCTGCAGGGGAGACCAGAATTTTCCCTTTTCACCCAGTAACAGTGAGCACACAGTTACTTCTCCTTCTAAGCTGCAGTGGCCACCGACTGTCTTTGTGAGCGACTAACTTACTGTGCCAGGAATGACTGACTTCGCTTTTCTTTCATCCTTTTAATTGTTTTCTTGAATGCATCCAGGCAAAGCTAGATCATGTTATTAAAGAATGTGAGGTGTGGAGCAAGTGAGCAGCAATTTACGGTTCTCACATTTGGAAGTGTTTTTTGTTGATGGTTTTCATTCGGTGACCCAAATAACAAATGTTCCTGTTATGCAATAGATGTGGCAAGCCAGGGAGAGCTGTGCTCACAGGGTACCTAGCATGGCCTTAATTACACACAGTCAGGGTATTTTCATTTAACCACAAAGAGGAAGTATGGAGATTCAAGGAAGGCTATAGAGGATGCCAGGGAAGGGAAACCATTCTTTAGGGAAGAGAGAGGATTCTTTTTTAAAAAATATTCTTTTTAAGCCATTTTGACTCAGAAACGGAAGCAGAACACTAGAAGATGGAAACAGTCCCTTTTGAGGTTTTATTAGGATGTGTGTAAGTTTTCAGACCTTAGACTAAAAACGCTTTAAACTTAATTTTTCAAAAAAAAAAAAAAACCCATAGAGCAAATGGCAATTTACCCTATCTGGAGCTATGAATGCATTCCATCCTTTGCAGACACTCTAGATTGTTGTTGGGGTTGCACACTGCACAATTTTGGGATGCTCAACTCTAAAAACCAATGCACTCATTCGTAGTGAGTCATCCTCCTTGCATCCTTAGGGCTTCTTTGCCTTTCTCAATTCAGGCTTAAATATCACCTAAGAGTATCACCAAGCTACCATGTGTTTATTGACCTGATCAAAAACTCTATGTGTCTTGCCAGATTTGTAATGGGGCTTCATATCTATTATCCTGAGATGGTTAGTGGCTTGCAAATGTATAATTGAGCTTTAGGTTTAATTCCAGTTCAGTTCATTAATAGGTTTGTGTCTTTGGAAGAGTTTCTTTGACTCTAGCTTTTGTTTCTGGAGATAAAAACTGGGGATACCTTTACCTCCAAAAGTATCAGTTATATGAGTCCAGTGCATACACCAAGGTGTCTTCCTCCTGCGTAGGAATCCCCCCTGAGACAGTCACAGGGAAGCAGGAGAAAATGCGTGTGAACTTGGGCCACATCAGAGGAGGAGATCAGAGGCTTCCTGAAGATGACCAGCTGTTGTAACACAGCTGCTTCTGCTGGCCAGTAGTGCAACTGAGACTGGTAGTGGAGTAGAATGAAAAGCAAATAGGAGCAGTGCCAGATTGCAGTGGGCAAAGGGAGAGCTCTGCCCGCTGAGGGCTGCAGGGTTCCATCTGCAGGAGACCTAGCCTGCCTTGCTGGGCAGATGGCAGGCTTTTCAAGGTCTCAGTGGGGCAGACAACTGTAAGGGCTCAAGGATGCGATGCGTTTCGTGCCCCTAATATGTGCCTGCATCTCGTAGGACATTAGCATAGATGATTCCTCCTTGGTGTGTGTGGGGGGGCCTGAATTCCCTGCTCCAGAGCAAAGTAAGCATTGTGGAGAAGCCATCTCACCAGTACCTCCCCTTGCCCAACACAGGGCCTTGGTTGGGTGCTTTGATCTTGCCTACCTCAGCTCAGCTGGGAATCTGCTCCCCCCTCACTTGCCGTGTTTCTGGAAGGCTTCTTGGCCATGGAACCCTAAATCAGAAAGTTCAGGAGAAGACACAGGGTCCACATGGACCACCAAGTCCTCCTCTACTGCAGAGAGGCAGTAGAAGCAGCACCATCAATGCCAGAGTATTTTTTCACACTAATTTGATGCTGAGAGAAAAAAAAGATCATTACACTTCTAAGATTGTAAACAAAGGGGAGAGAAAGAAGAAAGAAAGAAAGAAAGAAAATGAAACTACCTAAACTAGTTGTTGAGTCCCAAATCAAAGGAAAACAGTCATTAGATTAAATGAAAAACAGGTATCCCCAGATCGTACTGCACCTGAAGCCCTAGACTTCAGTTTCATTAGAAAATTAGTTCTATTTAAATTAATTTGAATTGAGTTTCTATCAGCTGCAGCCAATAAACCTGACAACTGCGTGGAGGTTATCGTTGGGAATTGAATTTTATCATAGTAAACATTTTTTTTTTTAAAGCATTCCCCTTTTTAGTATGGATTTTGATCTAAGCAATTATTTTAAAATTTAAACGAAGTATTTAAATGTGCTCACGTCATTGGTCAAGTTATTAAGCGTCTTCCAGGGGCAGCCAGAGGGACTTTAGAGGCCCCACTGTAAAAGCCTGCCCTGCCCTGAGGTGAGGGCAGCAGGGCTTTTCCCACTGTATTCCCGCTGGCCGGACGTGGGCACTAGTCCTGTGCAGGGTCTCAGTTGCTGTGACAACCAAGGGAGCACCAAGAGTAGGCATTCTACCTCGCAGTAGGGCATCAGTGATGCCCAGAGTCCATGTATAAAGGAGGGGACCCAAAGACTTAGCAAAGAGGGAGACAGGTGAGTATGCTAGATCCTGAGCATGCAGCAGAGTCATGAGACTCCCTGTCACTGACTCAGTAGTGTGAGAAGATTTTGTAGGGAAAGCAGGAGAGCAAATCTAAAATGAAGCCACATCCCTGTTGGACCTGCCTGCTGACTGAGATACAGTATCAGTGGAGGGCAGCAGAGCTAGAAAGAGGGGGTAAAGGCAGATCCCTTCAGTCTGTGGTCACCCCACCCAAAACCGTGGCATCACCAAATCAATGGGACAGATAGTTACAGGAAGTGAGTGCTTATCTGCTTACTAATTTATCCACATGTTTTGTTTCTGTTATAATCAACTGTACGCTAAGACCATGGAGAGAGAGTGGTGCTAGTGGACAGGAGGCAGAGAAACACGAGGGGCCTTGGCCTGCTAGGAGACGCAGCTATGGCGCTGGTAACAATCAGAGACAGCAGCGCACCGTGACAGCTGTGGGTCATCCCACGGGCTTAGGTGGTAGAGGCTAAGAAAAACTCAAGAAGCAGACACTGGGTGCTTACAAGAGGCTTCCTGGGAGGGAGGATAATAGGCAGGTGGGCACTATAAGGAGGGGCCCACGTGAGGCCAGAAAGTGTGCTGGGCTAACTGCTCTCCTCACGTGGCTTTGAGATACTCACTTGTTTTTTGCTGCCTTTCCCTCCTTTGCCAGTGAAGAATACTATTTCAAATATGCAAGGTCTGGTCAGGACGAGTTGAAAATCTCTGAGGGAATATCCTAGAAGAGTCAAAGGTGCCACCCTGTCTGCTGGCCTCATGTGCTGGAAGAAAGCCACAGAGTTCCCCCAAGAACACTGGGCAGCACCTTGAGGTTGAAACAGCCTCAGCGCGCTCCCTGTAACCCTTCTGACCCAAGAGGAGCGGTACAACCAGTAGTAACATGAAGACACCCAGGGAGCAGACGGGAGGGGCCACACAGCACCTGGCTGAGTAAAGGCTCAATAAGCTCTCCCATTTCACTTCAAGCTGGGTTGGGACTTAGGTGATGCAGAGGACCAGATGCCAAGCCTGTCCTGGGATCCAGCCAGTGATAACATCACAGTACTCAGCAGTCCATCAGTACCATCTTCCAAGAGCTTAGAGGTCAGGAAAACAGGGCAGAACCCCAGAATAGCTGAGAAGCTCCTGACACCCACTGGGGACTCAAATACAGGAATCAAACTCTTTCAAAATATGTGGACGGTTACATTGCTTTTACAGTGGAGTCTATGGATTTGAACTTACGCCAACCGCATACACCACGTGCAGGCAATGCCTCTATCTGTTCTTTTCTTCCTTCTCTCTTCCAGACATTTGCAGGAGTGGATGTGATTCTGCAGAGAACTGATAGAAATAGAAAATTATCAGGTATATATTGCTTACTATAGACCTGCTTTTATAGCTTTAAAACTAATTCAGAGCCCATGTTTCTCATGAAGGTGGGGAAGTCGCTTCACTGCCACACAGAAGTGGGGGTCATATTCTTTAAAAATCCCTTCTATAGACCTGCACCTATGGCTTCTCAGACCAGAGAAGTCGACACACCTAGGAGCAGTTTTGGCAAGCTGTGAAAATGGCACCAAGTGTCCACTTATGCACAAGTGCCACAGGTGCACTGCAGGGAGGTGGAACGCTTCTTTCACCGGTGACATTTAGGAAAGCAGCAGGGACAGCTATCACCCAGCATGGCTCGGCTGCCCGAAGGCAGTGTCACTGTTGCTGACAGCAGGCAGAGGCACAATTCCCCGGGCTCCGGGAAATGGGTCAGGATTGACAGGAGCCGCTGCTTACCTGCACCTTCTCCACCCTGGCCTGTCCTGGGTTTCTTCTTGTTCTTTAGGTCATTAAAAAAACCAATACAAGACACACTGCTTATAATATTATTTTATAATAGTCACCCGAAGAGACATTTACAAAGGGCATATAGGAAATCTATCTGCACACTAAAGACCAAATAATACAGCTGAGGGCCTGGATCCCATGGTAATGTCCTACAAGAGTCCAGCTGAAGAGCTAGAGCCCATAACAATGCCTCCCAGGAGTATGGCTGCAGGCCAGTAGCCTACAACAATGCCTCATGGAAGCCTGTTTCAAGGGTATGCACTGGGAAGGCCCAAGGTCTCTGAGGGAAACAAGAAAGTCTACACCAGTGGACGAGGGATCTGTGCCAGCAGGCTGAGGGATCTGAACTAGAATCAGGAGGTGATAACCAAAGAAAACCAGAGCTCCCCCTGAAAAGACCCACAGCCGTCCTCGGGAACAACAAGGAGCTGAGCTCCTCTGATGATGAGAACTGCCGCATCTACATCAGGAGATCCAGCGCCACAAGCTTCTCCAGGAGACTGAACCGTGCACCATAGGACTAAAGTTCACCCAAAGTGAACGACAGCTGTCCTCAGCAGCAACAAGGCCCTCAGCTCCTCTGACAAAGAGAAGAGCTGAGTTCATCCAGAAAGTCAGCCGGACGAGCTCCTCTGGGAAAACCCACAGCCCCCTACAGCTTCTCTTGTTCATCTCCAGTTCTGGCTCTAGTGCCACCAGCAAATGGCCTCCAGTGGATCCCCTACACCCAGCGCCTCACTAGTTCCATTCAGCTGGGTGTAACAAGTTCACCGCAGTTGCCAATCCACCACACTCCTGTTTGCCTCAGAGGTCAGCTTGGCTATCCTTTGACTTCCTCCTCTCTCCCACTCTCAACTGGCCAGGAACACAAGTCCAAAACACCATCCAAGTAGAAAACAGAGAAAAACTTTCCTGGAAGAAAATACACAGGGAGCACTAAAAATCTTAGCCATGTTTTCTCCACAATTTTACTTTTAAACCCTATATTTTAAGATGTTTGTTCTAAGACGGAGGATGATTTAGCGTCTGCCTTAGTCTGGCTTGACTTAATGGAAGCCAACAGATGCCATTGTAATTCTACAGATCTTTTAACTCTGTATTTATCTGGCACCACTAAAAACCAAATGTTATGTATTAGCTAATTTTGCGAATAATTGATCAGTGGCCTTTAAGCATTAAAAACTTATTTTTAATTTAACCTGAAAACCTTTGCTTAATCAACACACTCTGAAGACATATTCCCACATTTGTTGGTCAGGAGAGCCACTGTATTACCCCACCGTGGCTGAGAGTTGCTGAACTAATTTTGCAGAGTTGAGCAGGGCTGGGTCAGATGTCCCCATATGGACTATGTACACAGCCTGCGCAGGTCACACCCAGGAATCTGTCACATCCCCTGCCATGGAGACGCACAGTCAGAACAGCCACTGGACCACATCAGTACTGGGATTTCTCTTTGATAGTAAGCAACTGTGAACCATTCCTGGGGACACAGTAGGACTTGGAGGCCGAGCAAATCCACCCCAAGAAGCAGAGCCAGGAAGCTACCTGGTAGCAAGGCTCTGGAGACAAGAGTGAAGCCAGGTAAGGAAGGACTGGAGTTGGTAGGAGTAACCAAGGCCGATTGCCTCATGACCTTGGAGATCTGTCTGGGGGCACTCTGCCGTATTAACCAATTTCTATTGCCTTTGACTTTCTGTAGCGGCTTCTGTTTGGGGGGAACTCTTAACGAACCCAGATGATGTTGGCATTGACGTTGGCATTGTCATGATCCTCGTCCTTATTGCAGGTTGCTGATTTCAAAGTTGGGCTCCCAGCACTCTCCCTCCATCTGTGCTGCTCCAGCCTGACGCACAGTGTGACGAAGAGTGAAGAACCTTGGAGGCTTCCGCTCATAGCCATGGCTGCTAACAGCGGCAGCACAGCTGTCCTGTTGTCCTTCGCTTGCACCTCTGACTCAGCGTAGCGCTCTGCCGTCCTCTCATCCACTGAGGTGCATCGCCCTGCAGAGAATTATTTCCTCTCTCTGTACCAAAGAATATTCCACTTGTTTATCAAGTCACAGATGTGTTTCAGGTGGTGTCCCTGGAGGGCCAAAACAAAACAAAATCCATTCTTCACGCTACTGCCAGAGTAGTTTTTGTTGAATGCAAATCTGATCACGTACCTCCTTTCCAGCAGCATGTCACTGTCCTTAGGTAAAGAGCTCAGAATGCTTCCCAAGCCAGAGGGACTCCTCTTACTCACTCCTTCAGTCTCCTCTCCTGTACTGCTCAGCCACTGTGGAGTGTTTTATTCAGACTCTCAGCCCTGTAAACTCCCCGCACAGCCCAGAGCCTGAACACTTGGCTTCCTCCGTTTATTAATGCAGCTCTGCCCTTACCAGAGAGCTAAAATCCAAAGTCATCCATTCTTCAGAACTCATGTTAGTTACTGAGAGAAATCATCACAGATCTCCCTAAAAGTCTAAGTGCTTCTCTACTGATACCACTCACATTTGCTAAAACCCTTGTTCTTTCAACTACATATTCATGTGCAAACTTGCTTAGGTATACTCCAAGCTCTGGGAGGCCACAGAAATGGGCAGGTACAGATTTTGTGGTGTTCAGAGTTCCTACAGATCGGGTGGGTAGTGTTCCTTAAGAAAAACAACACAAACATAGCTGACCTCACATATTTTACTGACCCTCATTCGACTGTGTGGTCATATTCTTAAAGGCCCTCTAAGGGCCTCAGCAGGGTCTGTGCTAGCCAGGGCATCTCAACTTTACCATTCCGCAGCTTCCTGGGAGGTCTGACATGGGCAAGGACTACATTTACCTTGTTTGCTGTCATCAAAGCCATCTGACACCTGACATATAATTTTAGTTAGAAGACTATTATTTATCAATTTTCTAATCACCGAATTAGCCAGAGTAGGAATTACAAAGTCGGTACATTTTCAATACAAAGTCAATATACATTTACCTGTAAAATGCTGTGATTCCACTGGGAATGAAAGAAGCATATGGACTCTCTGAGAGTCAGGAAGGTCTGGTGCCAATAATGACACTTGATCCTTTGGTCCCATGAGAGAGAAGGAAGAACTGGATAGGACTATCACATGAGTGTGCTGTGCTGGCCACCGTCAGACCAGTCCTGACCTGTAGTCCTTGCTCTAAGCAAAGAAATTTTATGCTGTGATAAATTTGCATTGCATATACAATTGGTAGTTAATTTGTATGTTCTGCTCTCTGAGAGAGGGAGAACCTCATTCAAAAGATCCCCGTGGACCGGGGTTCAGTCTCCCCTGTGCCACGCCTACCCCACGCCCAGAGTGCTCTGAGACAGCGACCAAGACTGGACATAGTGGCCTGTCTATAATCCCAGCACTTGGGAGGCTGATAACAAGAGGATCACTTATCTCCCATCTGGATAGTGAGACCCTGTAGACCCTGTACTAAATTAAAAAAAAAAAAAAAAAAAAAAAAGATCCCAATATCAAAATAGCCCAGACAGATCAGCTGCATATCTCAGCCCTATGTCTTAGTAGATGAAAATCTTCATAATTCATTCAATCACTTTTGAGTTTACTTAAGTATATACTGGGACTGCTAGAGCTGACACAAAAGGTGACTGTCATAATACTTGTGTATATGTGTATGTATACGTGTGTTTGTATGCATGTGTACAATATACAATATGGCGCATTCATGGTTTTGCCTATTCCTGTCTCAGAGCACACACTCAATAATGTTTTTTCTCATCTTTTCCAAATAAATAGCTCTTAATTGCTTCAGAATAATCTCTGTACTGGAGATTAAATTATTTAAGAATAATGTATTCATTTACCCATTAATTCATTTCACTTGTGAAGCTTACTCAGCACCTAGTAGGTGCCAGATTCTGTGCTAGGCACCAGGCAGGGGAATCAAAGAGCCCAAAAATGATGTGAAGAAGCGAAGACATAGCAGAGGAACTGGAGAAATACCAGGATGTGGTACTGAAGGTCTGCCAACTCGTGACGGTGACGCATTCTCCCCTGGAGATGAGCCTGCGGGCTGCCTACCCTACCTCAGAATGTGGGCATCAACATGGGAAACTGCAGTCAGTCAAGTGCCTTTTGGTGCAAAGGATTCCAGTTATCCAAATGTTTCCAACATTCACAATTCCAGTGTTACCCAGACAATAACTTCTGAAGATTAAAACAGTCATTCTCAGTGGGATGTGTTACCTTGGGTACATATAGCTCTGATCATTTCATATGGCAAACCAAAAACCCTGTCTATGACAGGGTGCAATGGGTTCTTGTAAAATAAACTTCACCTCTGCAAAAATAAGTGTGGTATCAAAGTTACCAACATTACTCAAGGTGTCTTTCTTGTCTCTGTCTCTGTCTCTCTCTGTCTCTCTCTGTCTTTCTCTCTCTCTGTGTGTGTGTGTGTTTTCCCTTCTGTCTCTGTCTTTCTCTGTGTCTTTGTCTGGGTGTGTGTCTATATGTGTGTGTGACTTTGTGTGTGTGTACATATGTGTGTCTTTCTCTGTGTGTGTCTGTGTCTTTCTCTCTGTCACTCTCCTCCTACTCTCTCATCTATTTCTCTTTTTTCTCCCTACCCTCCCTCTCCTCTTGTCATTCTATTTTATGTCTCGCTGCCTGCTCTGCTTGCAGACCCTCCAGTAGGCCCCAGAGAGTGAGGCTTGTTTGAGTGGACAGGCCTTGACAGTCACCCCTACCACATAACCACAAATACAACCACCAGGGTTTGTCAGGTGAAGCACACAATGCCAATTTAAAATAAAATTTCAGATAAACAACAACAAAAACATACCTTCTAATGTATAATTATGCCTATATATTGCATGGACATATGATACTAAAATAACTCTTTGCGGATGACTTAAATATAACTGATCATCTTGTAGTTTTAGTTGCTCTATCTGACAGCTTTGCCTCCACCCCTTCCTGGAATCCTGGCCTGTGACCAGGTTCCAGTCCTGTTACTCCTTTGGACTGCAGTGCCATTTCCACTCTGGCCCATGCCAGTCCCCAGGATGACACATCTTTTCTAGATGCAATTCCAAGTCGCCTTCCCAAGTTCTACCTCCCAGAGATGTTATGAATCCTGGCTTTTCTTTCTCTGCACCTGCTCCAGTTGTGACCTCTGATATCACAGGAACTCTTCCTACTTGGGTCTTCCTTACCTAATGGGACTATGACAGGATCCTGTTCTTCCCTGAGGCTGCCCTTGTTTGCTGTAAATAAGGTAACACATCCCACTGAGAATGACAGTTTTAATCTTGGGAAATTATTGTCTGGATAACACTGGAATTGTGAATGTTGGAAACATTTGGATAACTGGTATACTTTGCGCCAAAAGGCACATGGCTGACTGCAGTTTTCCCTATTTATTCCCACACCCAGCATCCCTGATAGAGCAACAGAGTAGCATGTCTATACTCAGTTTCTAAGATAAAAGGTGGTTGCTTTCATAAGCTAATATGCGCATAGAAGGCCAAGCAAGGCAGACAAAAAGACAATACCTGTTTCCTAAGAAGAAATGTAACTAAGCGGGAAAATATCTAATAAACCAATCAATGAATTAATAGTTGCACAAAATTTAATTTGCCTCAGAGCCTGCGATTCAACCTCATAAGCACTCATGCTATCAAAGCCTTTTTATTTTCTCTAAATTTATCAAGGTCTTATTTAATTGCGATAAACACCTAAAGACATGAGCAAATTAACATAAAATTGCAGAATTTTAGCTGATACATATTCATGAACGCATGTTGTTGCGATCAGGCAAATAATGACCCAAGACATTGATAAATTTGGTAGATGCAAAAGAAAAACATAGCACACCATCAGAATTCTCTGTGGATCACAGAATTGAATCTTTGATAAGCCTGGCTCCAAGAGATCATTCATAACAATTATTGTATTCCTGTAATTCTTCCAGGAGAAAGATCAGCAAATGTTTAATCAGTAGGCGACATGAAAATACTGTCCCCCAAACACTTGAATGTTAGATCGGTGCTAAAAGAATGCTGGCTTCTTGGAAGACTCATCCAAACCCTGCTTCTCAGAATCTGTCTCACATTTTTCCTGGTATTCTTGCTGGTATATGTATTGCCATTAGGGTAGGACTGACAGTTTCCATGCATTTGTGGGGATCTCACATTACAGCTGTTTCAGGGTCTTTAGAATAAATGTCTTTTATTTGGATGGAAACATACATCATGCGCTGGCTTATCCAGTCTCCGCACTGTAGTTATTTTTGAATCCCTGACCTGCTAACCCTTCTCGTTAGAACCTATCCATACATAGCTCCTATTCATTAAATTCTTTGTTCTCACCCAAGCAGGCAGTGCCCCTGTGAGCTGGATATGGCATTTAGTCTGAACATAGCTGGACTGCTTTTGACAAAAGAATCTGTGCAAATGCCTGAGGCAGACCATGAAACTGAGCAGCCAAGGCACGGGCTGAGGACTCATAATTATGCAGCACATGATGGGAATGCTAATTAGTTTCACCTGAGCCTGCTCACACTCGGGCTTCCTCTGAACACAACTATTTCATTTGGCCACTTCCAATTAACCTGGGGCAGCCAGCCCTTTAAAGTTTTTTGCCTTGCCCTGTCCATTGAAGTCAACAAAGGGGTTGAGCCCAGAAATAGAAAAATAATGACATTGCCACCAAACTGGCATCTTTAAAGTGCTTAGTTTGTTTTGGAAAGTTTGTCCTGTATGTGTGCATTATTGTTTCCGCGTGATAATTCCGCGCTGCAGGGGCTCACCTGCCGCCCACCCCCCGATCCCTGCCTCATGTCACAGCGGAGAGCAGTATCCAGATAGAGCCGTGTTTCCCTCTCCATCCTTTGCTCTCGACTGTTGTGCTGACAGCTGGACTAACAGTAAGCGGGCAGAAATTGACAGCTGCTTGCTTTGTATCTTCAAGGAATAATAGCGAAATCCTTTCTGCTCACAACATCTTTAAGTGCCCCCTCCCAGCACAGATCTGCCTGCTTGGACTGGAATCGAACAATGGGTAGAAGGCAGAATAGAGGGACCATGAAATCTAGCATCCCTGCTTAGCCCATGCCGAGTACAGTGACCCCTCAAGTAGCTTCACCTCCCAGGGCCTGATCATGACACAGCCCACAACAGCACACGAGTATTTTCTTTTTCATCTTTTCTTTCTTTCTTTATTCGGTACAGGATCTCACTATGTAACTCAGACTTGCACTGATCTTACTGTCTCAGCCTCCCTAGCACTGAGATTACAGGCATGTGACATCACACTCGGACTCCTTAGGGCACTCAGGAGCAGAGAAGGTGTAGCATGTGGTCTCGGGGATCAAACCCAGCTCCTTGTACTTGCCGAGCAGACACTTAGACCACTGAACTATCACCCCAACCCCACATGAGAATTAAATGAAATATGCAGAGAAATCTTTCAAAAGTGGAACAGTGTGTGCAAGTGAATTGCTATTTATTAAAAGCCTGAATGAGATAAAACATACGCTTTCTCCCAGAAGTGGCTGCATCTCGACAGTGATGTTTACTCTTGGATTCTGAGTGCAGTTGAGAGCAGGGTGGTGGCAACACTCTGGGAGGTGAGATGCAGGAGTCCTGTAGAAATGGCGCAGGGACGTGTTACCTGACTGGAGATGGAGAGGTAAGTCTGGGGCTTCTCTCCTCCAGCTCCTCACCCTTCAGGGACAGTGATTTGCTAGAGCCATCATGTGCAGATACATGGCCTAGATCTGTGTACTACCTTTTTCAGAAAATTCCCAGACAATTAGACACTTTCTAATTAGCTCCTGTAAAATACAGATGTGAGAGACAGTAGTTATTATCTGTGGAGAGCAAGGCATAAACACAATCCTTTAGAAGCTGTTGAAAAGTCTGAGAAGGAAGCAGGGCTAAGTGGAAGGGAATACAGTACAGTCTGGGGCCTGCGTTGGGTAGACCTGAGGAAGATCTTCAGCTTCTCCCATATTCACATAACCATTGCTCCATAACCTCAAGGACTGCCTACGAGTCTACCTCTACTGTAGGGCAGTCAGTCTGATCATTTTGCAAGTCAATTAAGCCCTTTGAGGGAAGGAACAAGCCTGTAGTCAGTGTAACTTCAGTTCTCTCCGTGGGCATCAAGCCCACTTGAATGGTGCTTTGGTTATCTGAACACTTACCTAGTAAAAAATACGATGTGCAACCCCTGGAGTCTTTTGTGTTAGGCCAGATCACTCACTGGTGTGGATGGTATCCCACCACATGAATTTAATCAAACTAGGTAGGATTGAACTTAATTCAACTGAATTTGAATTAGTTGAACCTGTTAGTCTTTCTAACCCTGTATTAGCTGAGGAAAGGTTTCTATCATTCCTTGAAAATGCATTCGCCATGGTGTCCTCTGATTACTGCACTGAAAAACCCCAAAATCTATTCTTGCCCCAACCCCCAAATTAGTTTGTCCTGCAAATATAAAGTGATCTCATTGTTTTGTAGGTAAAAAAAAGTAGCAAAGATCAATATGATCATCATGTTCCCTTGGTTAAAATTCATAAGGCCTTAGTGTAGTTTGTGAGCAAAGGCTAGAACCCTCTCTCCTGAAATCTTCTTGCCGTCCATCTCTGCCTCACCCATGCCCCTTCCTCTACTGACTGACATAAGTTAATACACTGCGTGTTCATGCTCCACCAGGTCCTACGGCTGTGCTCTGTCCTGGAACACTCTTCTCGACCTTCCAAATGCGCATCGGCATTTGGAAGAACACATACATCCTAGTACACACATACGTGCGTGATTATCTTCATGCATTCCATTTTCCGTGTAACTAACAAGCTCTGTGAAAATGAGGAGCATTCTTGCCTTCTTGCCATTGCTGCTGCCAGGCCTACCTTTGGGCCTCACGCAGCACAGGGAACACGGCCGTGGGTTGCTGAACATCCAGACAATGGATTCCACCAGCGTTGTGTGAGCTGTGGAACAAGAATGGCTGAGAGCAGGGACATGATGAGCTGATAAACCCACCCACTTCTCCTTCTGCCTCTCTCCCCATCTATAGATTACTCATTTCTGCTTCAGAAACATGGGGCTCACAATTCACACTGGCATTTCCAGGGTGGGCTGACAACACTGTAGATCACAGAGGTATTCAGAATGACTTCTGACAAGCTTTTTGTCATGGCATGGAGTATTTTAGAATTCTCATTATTTATACAGCACAGTTTAGAACAATCCCTGTCACATAATCATTGGAACGATGACTCTCAGGGCATGTCAGAGTCCTGTCTGGACTCATTGCCTCAGCAGGCCTCCATAGCAGGCCACAGGGGAGGCTCCCTCACATGTATAAGCAGCACCCAGGATGAGCAGGAAGCACAGCACTCTGCTGTGGGACAGCAGCATTTGTTCAGAGCTCCTGCCTTCTGCTGTGCCGTAACTACCTTATTGTAATCTCTCCTGCTGTGGTCTGAATGTCTGTGTCCCCTAAAAATTCACTGAGAGGCCACTGAGAGGTGACCAGATCAATAGGGTGGGCGCCCTCTCATGAATGGGGTCACTGCGCCTATAAAATAAATCCTATAAATCTGCCTTGTCCCTCCCACAATATGACAACTCACCTAGGAGGCAACTCTACACAGGAGAAAGGGGGCCCTTACCAGTGAAGCTGCCAGTGCTTGTAACCTTGACTTCCCAGCCTCCAGAGTGCAAGAAATATATTCCTGTTGTTTATAGGCTATCCAGTTTGTGGTGTTTTGTCACACCAGCCCAAACAAATTAAAACTGCCACCCACACCCACGTTCTTGGACCCAATACCAAATAACCCTAAGTGCTTTCCACAAGACGACCTTCAGTTATTAAAAGAAAACTAACATCTGAAGTCTTCTATATTTTATGCTCTTGCTGTCCTTGATGGTTTTAAAATTTATAGACCACATCTTGCTATTTTATTGCATGCATTCTTGTAAGCTACCTTAAATCCTAGGTGTGCGAAGGCCACATAGAAATAAATCTTTCATTCTTTCCTTTTGGTAAAAACTCCAGTTCCCCACTTGGCAGTTTCCTCACAAGCTCTCTGCATTACTATCCCAGTTTTCAACCTCTGATTCCTGTAACACTGGAAAAGAGGCTCTAGGAAAAAAAAAAAAAAAAAAAAAAAAAAAAGGCTCTAGGCAAGGGCAGAGAAGCCACCAATGCAAGGAAATTAAGATTGCGCATCATTGCTCCGACCCTCTTCCCCTCATTCAGATCCTAAAGAGGGAAAGTTGGCAGTCTAAGTTTCCATCAACTAGAGCACTTCTTCAGTCTTCCCTTGACACCAATCACCTTGAACTTTTGAAAAACAGGTTCACTTATTTGTAGACTGGCCCTCCATCTGAGTCTGTTTGATATTTCATTATGATTAGATTCAAATTATGCATAATTGGCAGGAACCCTTTTCTGTCTACCTATCAAGAACCACTGTTGTTCTTTGTCCCTTTTCTGTGAAGTTAACTTTGAAAACTGGATTAAGATATTATCAGCCAGATTTCTCCAAAAGACTTTTTTCTTCCTCAACATATGAATCATAAATATTTGCAGGAAGTACTTCTTTCAGACTATGTAAATAAATTTTCACCCACTTGGTTTTTATTCATAGATATTTCTTGGCTTCATTATTACTGTTATGGCTGCCAACTGCTGATTGTGTAATGCAATTTTTTTATTCCACATTTATTAATCAGCATTACTTCTCATTATTTATCCATTGATTTATATACGGACTCATGAATCCCATTTTATTCAAAGAATTATGATGTTTTACTCATATGCTTTTTCTTTTGTATGGGGAATTGAACTCAGGACCTTGCACTTAGCCAGACAGACACTTAGGCCACCGAGCTAAATCCACAGCCCATTTAACATGCATTTTGAAACACAGATTGTATTAGATTTGTTTGAGTCCCTTCAAAGAAGCTCCTGTGCCTTTCTACTGTGCTCCCATCATTCTCTGAGTCCTTCCTCATATCCTGGGATGCTAAGTTTTTCTAGGTTTCTCTTGTATTTTTCCTCATCCACCTCTGGCATCAGCTATTTATCCAAGGATCCATGATGGATTTTATTATGAAATAATATTTATGAATCAGGATTTGCCTGTGTGTTTGTTGTAATTTTAGTGTTAACTACTCCATGACATTGTTGTTGGCCCAAGCCAGAAAATGTAGTCATCCATGGGTATCTTTGGAGGATTGGTGCCAGGGCCCCTGTGGATGCCAAAATCTGTGGCTGCTTGAGTCCCTTGTATAATATGGCATTGTATTTGGACATAACCTACACAGATCCAATCCCACGTTTTAAATCATTTCTAGATTAATTATAATAATTAACATAATATAAATACTAGTTAGACCACTGTTATACTTTGCTGTTTAGACAATAACAAAAAGGGGGAGATTTATATAGGCTCAGTACTGATATTATTTTTAAAGATATTTTCTACTTTCATTGGTTGAATCCACAGATTGGGAAAGTATAGGAATAAAGGACAAACTGTACGTATGTGATATACATACATGTAAGCAGACATTCACTTCTATATTTGTTATTCTATGCATGAATCTATTGACCTATGTATGCATTCCTGCAACACCTCCAATTCTGAGCTTATATCATTTAGGTTCATTCTATTTTTCTCCTTTTCCAAATTTATGATTCCTTTCCTAAACAATATGGGATACAGTTCTGGTTATCCTTTGTATATTTACTATATTGCGTCAACTGCCCAAGCATGCTTACTCATTCCTCACGACCCACCTCCCCATGTGCACACACAGCGTGCCTGAGGCCTTTCCCACCCTGTTCAGGCCAGCTACCCTCTGCCAGGTCATCCTTACTCACAACTCCTGCCTCCTCACCTTCCTCCACAGAAGCTACTCTTGCCCAGCCCCATGCAATGGTCTTTGGACTGGATTATTCAGGATGCTCACAAATTTTATAATGGACAGAGATATTGTCCTTTACCCAGAGAACATTCATTTTATATTTTTAAGGTACAATAAAATAAACACTTCCCATGCCTGCTTAGGCAGAGCTTAGCAATGGGGTTCAATACCCTGTGAGCCTTGCCAGTCCTGTCCCTGACTCTGGGGCAAGTTGAGATAGCAATTGAGACCGGGCATGGTGGTATGCACCTATAATCCCAGCATTTGAGAGGCTGAAAACAGGAGAATCACTATGAGTCAGAGCCGGTAGACCCTGTACCAAGTACATTAAAAAATTTAATAAGTAAACTCTTCCCTGCTTGAATTTTTGTACATAAAATTTAGCATTTGAAAATAACACAATTTATTTGTTTTAGCTTTCAAATTATAAATGAACAGCCAGGTGTGGTGGTACAGACCTGTAATCTCAGCACTTTGGAGGCTGAGTCAGGAGGATCAGTGTGAGTTCCAAACCAGCCTGGGATACAAAAATGAGCTTAAGGTCAGTCTGAACTGCATAGTGAGACCCTGTCTGAAAAAAGACAAAAAGAAGGGGCTAGGGAGATAGCTCCGAGGCACAAGTGCCTGCTGGGCAAGTGCAAGGTTGTGAGTTCAAACCCTGGTCCCACAAAAAAAAAAAAAAAAAAAAAAAAAAAAGACAAAAAGAAATTGTAAATGAAAATGACCCAACAATAACAACAAAAAAGAAGTCTTCATGAAGCCTGAACTTTATTTTTGCAATGATCAAAAGGTCCTTGTTTTCCCGCCACATTTGGCTTGCAGTGGCCACCATGAGAGTGCCTGACCTTCATTGCTTCCAGGCAGCTGGTAAGGAACATTATAAAAATTTTGCTAATGTCTCTATCATTTCAGGAATCTGAACTATTTTATTCTCAGATTCTTTTTGCCTAAACCACCTCAAGCATGCTGTGTGCCGCTTAACTGCCTGCCACAGAACTTTTGTGGCGCAAGTACAACTGCTTCAGCCATGGAGAATCCCCTTCCTAAGAGGGGTCCCTGTCTTCCTGACCACCTCGAGCCCAAGTCTGACCACTTGGGTCTGCCTTTCCATATCCTGATTTGAAGTAGTTTTCACTTTTAATATTTCAAGACTGTTAACATATTATAACAAAGCTTATGCAGCTTTCTTCAGCAATATTAGATTTTGTTTGGTTGATTTGTTATCAAATGTACACATACACAGATCGGATGGGGTTATAAAGTAAACAGATGTGTGGTTCATAAAAAGAGGTTTCATTACTTTTATATAAATAAATATTTATATTCACTGTAAATACATGAGTGATAAAATATTTTTAGCAGTATTTATCCATTAGGATTAAGATTCCTGTAAAATTGAGCGTTGCAGCCAAAAGCAAGCCAAAAAACTGAACAGCATTCAAGTTTGTTAAGCTTAAACTAAAACTTTAGGGGACAAATGTGAAGGCTCAAAGTGGATATTTCAGTGACTATTAAGTAGCATGGATCATAAAACTTCAACTTAATCCACCAATTTCAGATAAGGCATCCAATTTCAATGTCATCATCTATACATTGTATGACCACATGACAATATACATAAACTGTTACATAGTTCCCTCACAAGAGCACTTTAAAGTAGAAAAAGCAAAGGCTAAGACAGAGACTATTTTTCTAAGACAATTATGCTACAGCCAGAAGAATGTAGAGTGGGAAAAGAAGGGTTACTGAGTTATCACAAAGCTACCAAGGTCACCATTTCAGTTTTTAATGGATTTGTTACTTTCATCTACTGGGCATTCCAATAATTTTATCACAATAAGCACTATTGCTTGCATTTTGTTTATCAATTTATTATAAGGTATATAAAAGGTATATTAAATATCAAAGGTATAAAAGAAAATTAAAATTGTATGCATTTTAACTACCAAACAGCAGCTACTGATTTCTCTTAAAAATCCCTTTTACATAGATGGTTTTCTTTTCATAAAATTGAGATTAAATGGAAGTTTTATTTTCTTCTTTTTCCATTTATTTTATGTATTTATTTTGTTTGTTTGTTTTTGTTTTTGGTGCGATTGGGTTCAAACTCATGATCTTGCACTTGCCAACCAGGTGCTTGTGCCAGGGAGCTATCTCCCCAGCCTCTCTGTCTTCATTTATATCATAACCTTTCCCATCATACTAAACTCAATAAGATGACACTACTGAATAGGTCTCCAGAATGTAGCCTAGTTTATTGAACTCTATCATAAGAAATGGGGGCTTTTAATTTTCACTGTTAAAAATAGCAGTGCCATCAATACCTCTGCATGTAAATCTTTGTCCACAGCTCAGGATGCATTTCTGCAGGTAAAATTAAAGCATGGGCAGGCACAAATCCCCTTTAAGAATGATAATCCACACCTGAAGTTCACTTCAGAAAAGTCACCTCATTTCACACCTCAACTAGCAGATCGTCAAAGCACCACAGCATTTAATATTTTGTCATTGTTTTTCCAATTTTCGAGGGCTTTTGTGGACATTCACAAACCAACTTTTATTGCTTTGTATCAAGGGCACACTTCATTATTTGGTTTCCAAAATACTATGGTTGGGTTTCCAATTTTCTAGTTTAAGAATTGTATTTTATTACTTGTATCTTACCTTCACTTTTATTTACTTGGCTATTAATAAAACTGAACAGGGGCCAGCCAAATAGCTCAGGGGATTAAGGTGCCTGCTCAGGCAGACACAGAGGCCTGGGCTCAATCCCCAGTGTGCTGTGCTGGTCCCACCCCGAGACGTGCTGAGCTGGCAACTGAGACTGGGCCTGGTGGTGCATGCCTGAAAGCCCAGCACTTGGGAGGAGAACACAGGTGTATCACTACAAGTCTGATCTACATAGTAAGACCCTGTAGACTCTGTGGACCTTGTCCTAAAATACAAAAAGAAAAAAAAATCACACATTAGTCTATCTTACATGTTTGTGTGTATGCGTTTTATGTGTATGCATCTTGTATCTGTTTTTCAAATGATATATTGACGTTATTGCTAGAAATACATATTCTCATATATTAATACCTTTTTCAAAAGCTCACTATACACCCTGATATATCTGTTGTCAATAGTATCAGTTTGTCATTTGCTTGAATTTTTATGCAGCCAAAGTTGAAGGTTCTACTATATATTTGGAATTTACAGTGTTTAAAAGATATTGCACATTTTGGTAAATAGAATAGTTTACCATCAATCCCCCCATTTGTGGCTGCACAGTAGAAATTAAACCAAGCTGCTTTGGGAGTCCAGAAACCCCTAACCAGCTATCTCTACTGGCAATTTGAGAGAGCTGTGAATTATACAAAACTACACTTCCAAGCTCGACTTTCCATAACCATTTTCAGTGGAGCTTTGAACTGACCTAAGGCCCTAAGAGAGCTGTATTTCTTCTCTCCAGATATAATAGTGTTTCCCAGATATAAGAATTCTTATCAAAAGCACCTCAAAAATCTTCTACAGGACACAAAAGATCTATTGCCAAATAACATTTTGGTAAGTTAAGTATAAATAAATCTGAAACATATGAATTTTATTTTCCCTAAATAAATAAGAATACAAAATGTAAAGGTGTTTGGTGAAATAGATTTGGAGTGTTTCCAATGGGAAAAAATGCATCTAATCAAAGTTTAAAATATAATTCTATATATCTGATCTCAAAATAAGTTGGGTCTGCACTGGCCCCAAGTATCAATAATTCCTGAAAGAAAATAGGAGTTGCAAGTGTATTTCCTGTCAAGCTACATTCCAAGTCCCTTTGTGGCAATATATTTTTTAAAAAATATATACAATGTATATTACTTTTCCTGTCATTTCAGTTCTGCAACTGTGAGAAACTAAGATTCACATTAAGCCAGAGGAGTCCTCCCACCCCACTCCACATTGAGCCATCCCAAATGTGTGTAGGAGAGACCAGACCCATAGCACAGAATTACCTTCGAGGAATCAAGCTAATCTCAGCCAAGACTGCCATCTGTCCACAGTGAAATCTGTCAGTTGTGGCTATTTATGAGATATTTAGTTGAGCCTATAAATGATTCTGTCTTACTTTGCCTATTCTCTCATCACAAATCATATAATTGCTTTTCTTTTCCTTTCTTTTCTTTTTCCTTTCTTATTTCTTTCTTTATTTATATCAGTACTGGGAACTGAACCATGACTTTGCACTTGCCAGGCAAGCATTGTGCTGCTGAGCTATATCACTAGTCCCCAGAGTTACTTTTCCAAAAAAGAGACTAGCGCACGCACGCACGCACACACACACACACACACACACACACACACACACACACAAAAACCCACTAAAAATATTCATGTAACAGAGCCCAGACAAGTAACAGAGGCCAGGCTTTAGAATGAAGCTACCTTAGAGTCAAATCTTGTTGATGCTGGCTATCTGATGCTGGATTGGACTCAGTGGTGCCTCTCTTTTCACACTCACTGGGAGTGAGAAAATGTCACTAAGAAAATAAACATGCAAGTGGCTACCTATAGCAGTTTTACAGCATGTGGCATTTCCATGGAACATGTGCTTTTTTCATGTAACAAGATGGAACTGTCGAAGGAATCAATAAAGAAAATGGAGACTGAGTTGACAATGAGATTAAAGGGACCATGGGAATATTTAGCCTACATTTTATTTCTTGAGAGTAGTTTGCCTCTTCGACCTGATGCCATTTATACTTTTATAAAGCTAGAATTCTTAAATAGTATGTTAACCACCATAGCTTAAATCTCGCGGTTACCCCAAAGTCTCCTGCAATCAAAGACGGGCATTTCAGGTGTCCAGAACTAGAGCATATGACGCTGGGACTGACGGAGTGTGATTAGTAAATTAGCCCACTGATTGATTTGGTGTAGTTCTGGGTAACATTGAGGGTGCCCCGCCCTGAAGGTGAGTGCTACTGAGATCATGTAGCCTGGATAAATTATAAGGGAAAAAGGGGGCCACTGCTTGTGGCCTGTTGCTCATTGCTACCACTGCTCTTGCTTCTTTCTGCCTACTCTACCATGCCCCTCTGCTATGCCGTATTGCCATGGACACAGTTAGCCATGAACTAACACCCTGTCAACCATGAGCTATAATAAGCCTTCCTTCCTTTAAATTTCGGTGTTGGTTATTTAGTCTTAGCAACAAAACAGAATAGCCGAGACACTACCTGATTTTTTGACTTGCTAGTGTTATCTGGAATGAACTTAAAAACAAGCAGAAAATCATCAATGGGGAAAATTCCAGATGAGCCAAAAAATTGTCTGTGTATTTAAGAAACATTAATGAATATTTTCTAAACAGGATTTCAATCTCTTCCTCAGGCAAGAGATTCTGTAAGTGTTGCTACGGATGCTGAAGGCAATCATTCTGGTCTCCAATAGACTATTTTTCCCAAACCTCACTCCCCAAAATGTCACCATTTTAGCTTAAGAATGTTCACAAGGTCATGGAAGACACTGTGTGCTTGGACTTCAAATGTCTCCTCCAAAACCAAAGCAGAAAGGGCAAGGGTGCAGCTTAAGACCAAATCTTTCTATCAGATTCTTTGTGTTTAAGGACATACTGTTAGAGTGTTAAACCCTTCTAAAATATTGGAGCATTCGACAATGTTGCTGTAACTAAATTATTTCTGGATTTAGATTTCACTACTTAAGTGAGAAACACCTCCGAATAATATGTCATAAACTTTAACAGATCTGTGAGCAAAGGGAGCCCAGACCATAATCAGCTCTCAGTTTATTCCTTATTTATAGCTTAACAATTGGCTATTATACATAAAGCCATTGACAACATAATTTTCAAGACAAGGTCAAATTCGAATATCATGTCTATCTTCCCCCATGAGAATATTTCTCTTTTCATAATTGTACAAGGTTACTATACTTGGGTAAGAATATAAGCTTCTGAGTGAAATAAAATGAAATGATCTTCTGGATTTACCCTAAATTATTAGTGTGATCTTGAGGGAGGGATTGATGTCCTGTGATCCTTCATCTCCATATTTAGTAATTGTGTTGGGCAGCATGGATTTTAGCTTAGAAACTATAGTCATACTAATCATCGAACTCTGCCCAAAGATATATGAGCTATGCTCCAAAATATGTGTTATGCTCCTAGAAAGTGGCAAAAATCCGTGATGTACAGAATATTTACACTAAAACTTTATTGTTCTCTGTCTTAGTTACTTTACTCTTGTTGCTGGGACAAATGCCCGACACCAAAAATGAAGGAAGGAAAGATTTATTTAGCTTAGTTACTGGAGGTTGCCGTCCATATGTGGCCAGCTCCAAGGCTGAGTGGCAGCAGTTCATGGTAGGGGAACAGCAACAATGGTGACAGAGGCAACAGAATAACCAGGGGAGCAGAGAGCAACAGCGCAAGTCTGTCTCTTTGTCTTTCTCTATATTACGTTCAGGCTCTCCACCTCAGTTTAGCCACCTTAAGCTATACCCATAATCCCAGAAGTACTCAGACCCATAATCCCAGGGTTAATGAGGCAAGTCTCAAATTCTAGAATTCCCTGTCCCATGATTGCATGAGGCTTTGTGGGGACAACTATACATAGACCATAATATTCTCCTAACCCCTTTTCTTTAAACACACACATATTATACTCAAAGGTGTATCAAGATCTCAAGAGTTAGTCATTCTTCATTCTGTTTTCTATATTAGCATCTCATTGATTTTTAGCTCCTCACCTGGAAGATCACCGAGTGGAGAAAATGTGGGTGCCTCAGTTGTGAACCCCTTACAAAAATGTGCTTCTTGAGCAGGTGTGGTGGCTCTGGCCTATAGTTCTAGCATTTAGGAGGCTGAGGCAGAAGGACTGCCTCAAGTTCAAGACCAGGTTGGACTACATAGTGAGTTCAAGGTCAGTGTGAACTGCATAGCTTGAAATAAAACACTAGCTTAAAATAAAAATCGTGTTTCTTTTATGAATCAGATGTTTACTGATGCATAATTTTAGAGAAGATCCATCTCCTGTTTAGATTTTCTTTTCTGCTACTGTCTTTGAATACTGGCATCCTCTCTGTGTCAGTTTCTAAAAATTTATTTCAATAGATAAAGCATCATATAATAAATTCATTAAGCTGAAGTGAATACTGAAAATGAGGGTTTAAAACTATCTTTACAATTTCATAATTCTTAGGGTCTTGGACCATCATGCCTAATAATCTATCTTGGTATTAATAAACCAGCTTCACTACACTTCTCATAAAAATGAACTACATGATGAGCATTGCTTAATGAATGCAGGTTCTATTTCACTAATAAGTTTGGTCTTGGCTCTGGGCTTTTTAGAAATGATTAAACACTACAAGTGTAATCTCTGAGTAACAGTATGTAGCATGTTGGGTAGCAAAAATTCCCCAAAAGCAGGGAGAAATTTTTCTAATTCAAGAGTGAGGATCAGCATGAGTTTGGGATGAGCTGAAAATAGAGGAAATAATTGAGATTTGGGCATAGGGGAGTGTCTTAGTTACTTTCTACTTGTTGCTGGGACAAATACCCAACACTCAAAATGAAGGAAGGAAAGGTTTATTTAGCTCACAGTTACTGGAGGCTTCAGTCCATATTCAGCTGGCCCAAGGCTGAGTGGAACAGGGCAGACAGCATCCAGTTCATGGTGGTAGAACAGCAACAAAATGCTGGTAGAGGCAGCCAACCAAACAGGGCAGCACAGAGCAACAGCCCTAGTCTGTCTCTGTCTCTCCCTATTTTCCTGTCAGGCTCTCTGCCTTAGGATATCTGCCATAGATTACACCCATAGTCTTAGCCATACTCAGACCAATAATCCCATCAGTACTAAAACACAATCCCATGGATCATGAATCAAGTCTCAATCTATAGAAGCCACGTCCCATAATTGCATGAGGCTTTGGGGGTAAAACTAGACATAAACCATAACAGGGAGGCAGGAAGGAACCTGAGGAAAAGGCTCTAACCAATGGGGAAAGATTTTTCCAGGAACCCTCAGATCTGGACATTTTCTCTTGGTCTTCTTAATGCCAGGAAGAGTTCTAAATTCCTTCCAAACATAGATGCAGCAGGTATTTTATTTATTTTATGTACTTTTCTTTATTTGTGTCAGGGTCTCACTACACAGATCAGACTTATAGTGATCCTCCTGTTTTCAGCCTCCCAAGCGCTGGGATTACAGGCACGCACCACCATGTCCAGTTTCATTTGCTATCTCAGCGCACCCTGGAGGCGGGACCAGCACAGCACGCAGGGGATTGAACCCCAGTCACGGCTCCTACCTAAGCAGATGCTTTAGTCCGGGGAGCTCTCTGGCCGGCCCACAGCGGTCATGTAATTAGCGTTGTTGTCACTGTTGTTCCAGAAAGAAAAATCACTGGAAATCGTTCTTAGTGAAGGACAGCTACTGCTGAAGGACATTTTGAACGTCTGCGAAAAGAAGACAAAAAAGGTTAAAGAAGCAGAGAGGCAATCAGGGAACTGTGTACTTAAAGCACAAATGCTTCTTGTTTTGCATTTCCAAGATGGAGGGGAGACAGGTGCCGAGCAGAAGCACGAGTGCAGATCCATCTAGAGCTGTGCTGGGGCTCATTGCAGGCCCGTCAGAGGATGCTGCAGAGCGAGGGGTGCGAGGAGGGAAGGAGAAGCCAAGAGCAGGCAGAGGCCCAAGCAGCTTTCTCAAAAGAAGCCAAATGCTGTCTGGAAGGTGCAGAGGTTGGAGGGCAGAGCTCCATTCGTGAGCTGTGACCAGCAGAGCTGGTCGGAGGAGCACCCTGGGCTTTACGCTCACAGCTGTAAATGTGACTCTTGCAAATTCTTTCCTGCACCAACATAATGCCCAGTGTGCTCTTGCGCGGTGGGCAGGCCCACTTCCCCTACGATAAAGCAACCCTATTCCTTTGAAGACAGTTATTAAATCACGTCTCAGAACTTAGGTGTCTTTAGAGGGGGGGAAAAATAGGTAAAAAAAAAAAAAAAAAAATGCCACGTACGGTTATGCTATTCCCTTCCCCCAAAGATTCAATTAACAAGAGGAAAAAGGTGGTGTGCTTTTAACAAGTTCTTCACGCTGAACTGCTTAGAGATGTACATTAGGCCTCCTTTTAGTAATAAGAAAAAATTATCTCGTCATGACTTGGCTCTCTTCCCCACCTCCAGCCGATGACTGCAATCAATCAGCCGGACAGCAAGATTGATTTTCTAATTAAGCTGGCATTTGTATAGGCGCATAGAGCCCCAGAAAGCATTCCCACTGTATCTTCCCAACGCTTTCCGATTTGTATTCATTTACCCTCACACACCGGCTTTTCGAAGTTGGGGAGGGGAAAGGGAGAGTCGCTCTCTTCATGCAAATATCCAACAGGAATTACATCAAACTACTGAGTGGAAAAACCGCGGGCACGAGTCTCTGGACTGATGCGGCCTCGGTGGCGGCGTGGATGAGACTGGACCCTCAGCCGTCCCACCCGGGGGTCTTGCCGGCCTGGCAGCTGGGCCGCGACCACAGATGGCTGGGGGAGGCCGCTTCTGAGTGATTCTACAAGCTCTGTTTCAAACACTGCTTGCCAAAAAAGGTACAGCAGGCTTGTGTGGCGGCCTGGGTGAGGAAATGTGCTCCCGATTTAATTTACTTAGGGAAGAATATGAAGCGCTGAACAGCTCCCCCAGATTCTGGGCGTCCTCTGGGACTGCAGCAGAGGAGAAAACTTACTTTAGCAATTCTGGATCCAATGTGCGGTGCCTCCTTGCCTGTGGTCTCCTTCAGCATGAGACGCTGGGGACAAGTGAAATCAGCAAGAAAAGCTCGCGTCTTTTTTAGTTTATTCCTGGTACATCCATTACCTAATATTTTATTTAAAAGCTAAGACTCGCCCTCCTTCAAAATGCTAAGTTCAAACAGGGAAGCATTGTGACCTGAACTACAATGAGGTCCACTTACTTTTTAATGTTTAAAAAATAGGGAGAAAGAAAGAGAGGGAGGTGGTAAATAAAATACCCAAGGGGGTGAATGTGTGTAATCAGTTTAGATAAGAATCAGTGTATTTTAGAGACCTTCCAAAAATAGTGTTCAGGTGGTGCCATTCATGTTCATTAAGGAGCCTGCTGGCCCCATCCCGATCATGCCTGTCGCCCTGGGCTATACAAACACAGAGATGAAACCTTTCACTCTCCCCTGAAGCCTTGTTCTGTTCTGTTTTTCCCATGTCTGTTTATTGGACCACTGCGTACCTGGCCAGTAGAGTCAAAGCCTGGGCATCCCTGAGAATTCAGTTATCCGTGGAGTCCCATATCCAATAGTTTGTTTTGTTCTATGAAGCAGAAGTCTGATTCAGCTCATAAGTTTATTATCATTCCTCATTTAGGTCATTGCAATAACTTCCTCACGAGTATCAGTCAAGTGGTTAGTAATGTTCTAATTATTTCTCCAAAGCATCTTGGATTCCGCCATTCTGTCCTCAGAATTCCTGCCACTTCCTATTGAAGCCTGCTGAAGTAAGAGCACATGCATCAGCAGGCCTTTCAGTTCCTAACATGACACTGATAGTGCAGGGATTGGTACAGAAAGCTGACACCTTCCCCCCAGTAATAAAGATGCTTTGCTTGTCCAAACTTTAATTAGGTTCCTAAGCCTTCTCTTAGGCCTATCTGTATATTTTCTTATAAAACCTAGTTTTAAATGAACCCTCCTATGTGAATTTAACAAGAACCCTATATCCTAAAGATCAGATCATGTTTATTAGCTAACCATTTTTGATTCCTTGATAGTTCTTTCTCCATTATTGGCCAGATGCTGCCTGGTCACTTAGCCTCTGAAGTAAGCATTACTTTTGGTAGTTTTAGCCAGAATTCTCCTCCCCCTGCTAGTATCCTAGTATCTCTTACTAATTTACTATCCTGCTATTTGACTATAAGGTCTCCACCACACACCCTGTGTTTGGAATTGAGCTTCATGCCCCCCCATGCATGTACATATGCACACTGTGAATCCCATGGTCAGAGACACTAGACCTATTGTAATGGTATTGACTAGTCTTGCTTCTCATCATTTAAGAAGTGTCCCTGAATAATTCTTTTTTATTTATAGAGGCTTTTGGAAGTTATGTCAGATTTTTGTTTGTGTGGCTCAAAGACTGTTAAATCATAACTGTATTTAGTAAGGGAGACACTTAAGATTCTAGGAGTAAGACAGTCACAGATACAGCACCATATTTTCTTTTATTGTAGACAATTTTTATTGTTAGATCCATTTAAGTTTATAAATAATTTATTTACAATGTGCAATCTATTATTAATATCATGCTATGTATTCATTTCAATTTTTTTTCAAAATATTTATTTATTTTAAATTTAACAATGGTTGTATTACATATCTTCATCATCGGATCAGTTCAGATTAATAGATATAGGTATATAAGATTGATCAAATAATTAAACATTTAACACTGTATTTTGAAACACTACTTCAAGTTTGGTGAAAGATGACTTGCCTCTTCTTCCAAGTGTGTATTACCTGGTTATGGCCCTATCCACCTTCAAATCATCCCACATGGTGCTGCTTCCAAGAAAATGGCCCTGATCTTCACTACTTTGTGCACACATATATGCACACATCTACCGGCCTTCCTCCAGTATGAATCCCAGGAACTTAACAGGTCAGGAATTTTATAAATAAATTAGAACTGTTAAAGTTTCCTAAATTGTAAGCTCAGGCTGGCAAGACAGCTCAACAGACTAAGCGCCTGCACAGGGAATGGGGTTTGATCACCAGCGCCACATGCCTCACTGGCTCTGCCCCTGGGGACACTGAGCTAGCCACTGAGACTGAGCATGGTGTACACCTATGATCTCAGAGCTGGGGAGACTGAAAATAGGAGGATCGCTATAAGTCCAAGCTGGGTAGTGAGACTCTGTACCAAATACATTTTAAAATAAACAAATAAATTGTAAGCTTTTTGAAAGAAAGTATTTATAATACTCACTTTTATATAATTGATGCAAATTAAACAACATTTTATATACAGTAAGTACTCCGTATGCAATCATTCAGTTGATCTGGGGTGAGGCCCTATGCTGTCAGTGAAAGCCTTTCCTGTTCAAGGAATCAGGTAGGACTTATGGGATCAAGTTAGGGGTAAACGCAAGAACAAGCCATGTCTTCACAAAGCAGAAGTCACAGCAAGCAGAGGGAAGCTGTAGCTCAGCTGTCTGAAGAAGGAAGCACAGTGCCCTAGATGAGACATCAGGTCAGAAGAGTGCTGAGCCTCTGTGAGGGAGCAAAGGAGGGCAAACCAGACATCAATGAGCAACGCAAAGAGGCATAGCAAACAAAAAGACAATTTACAGTCAAAAATGATTTCATCAAATCACTGAGAAAGCTGGGTGGTCAGAGGGTTTGACAGGTTGTACCAGAGGAGTCAAGCTGCCAAAGGGGAACAGCTGCATGGCAGTGGGCCTGGGACACAGCTGAGCTCACGTTTTGCCGCAGGCTCTGAGCTTTCATGTGGTTCCTCTGAGGATGAGCATTCATCTTGGCTATATTAGTATGAGCTCTGCAAGAGGGGACAGGCTCCTGGGAGCACTTGGCCTGTGCATTCGCTAAAGTCAACAGTAGTCTTTCAGAGGAAAAGCTGCGTTAGGCCCATCAGCTGCCAACCGTTTGGCAGGGATGGTTGCAGGTTGACAGCAGGGAGAGATGGCGTTTCCATGTACTCTCACCTATGTAAGCCAGACTTATTTATGCCACCGAGAAAGCAAGTGACTTGAGGAATAACAACACCTCAAAGTAATTTCTGAAGAAAGAATGGAAAGAAGGGTCAGTGAGATAGCTTAGTGAACTAAACACCTGCTTAGGCAAGTGCAGGGACCAGGATTTGATCCCTCAGACTACACGCTGTGTCTGCCTTGCCCCCAAGCACACTGAGCCAGCCACCAAGCCTGGGCATGGTGGCACATGCCATAATCTCAGCATTGGGAAGATTGAAAACAGGAGAACCACTATAAGTCTGAGCTGTGTAGTGAGACCCTGCACCAGATAGATAGATAGATAGATAGATAGATAGATAGATAGATAGATAGTGAAAATGTTAGAAATTAAAAAAAATTTGAAAATGAAAATAACTGCACTACATGCTAAGGTTGAAACTAAGGGAATAGAGTAAGAAGAAAATGAAAAAATGAGCTCCCAGGAAAATTTCAAAGGAAAGGTTGTTACGATCTAAAAAAGAAAAAAGAAATTGACGAAATTGACTCACTGGATTATGGAGAACAGAGGCAAATAATCATAGTGTAGAATCATGGAAAGTAGCTATCGCCTGGCTACACAGATCACACTTAAATGGTAAAGCCCCAAAACTAATAGAAAGAACTGGAATGATTTGGGAAAAACAAATTTAAATTAAGTTGTAGTTTGAAAAAGTAATCATCATTGATGCTGGCAAGAATAATAAGATAATTCATCACTGAGCACATATTTATTGGAGAACTATTTGTGAGTGAAGTACTTTATTAAAGGAGGGAATATTTAAAATCTACCTGAAAGGATAGGAAGAATTCCTTAGCTAGAGAGGATGGAGTATTCCCAGATAATGCAAACATTATGAACAATATCAACAGCACATATTCCAGGGATACAGAGAGGCAAGTGTTCTGCAGTTGACATCTAAAGTGCTTCTCCAAATTCTCATTTTCAGGGCTGGGGCCTGGTTAGAAGCGGCAGGCCACTTGGGGTGAGTCTGGACAGGTATAGTCCTGTCCTCAGCTCCTCCCCTAAGTCCTCCCTGCTCTGTGCTGTCAGAGGCAGGCTGCTTTCCTCTCTTATTTCCCCTTATGTCCTCTACCATGGCATTTCTGCATGAGAGCCTCCCAAGCATGGACTGAACTCCAAAACTGTGAGCCAAAATAAACTTCTCATCTTCTCAGTTGGGGATGTTAAGCATTTTGTCCCAGCAATTAGGAAACAGCTAATCCAGAAAAATTGATAGTGAGAATGAGGGGTGATTACTAAAATTATTCCTGCCCATGTAGTTCAGGGGCATTTGGCATTAGAGTGTTAAAGAAGTTTGGTAAGATGCTGGAGATGCCCTGGAATGTTGCATGCAGTGCTTAATATGATATGCAATTACATGCAAATGAGTCAGCACTCAAAAGACCAAATGCTGTTAGGAATTCATATAGTGGAGGTCAAGTTCGTGAGGCTTTAGCCGGGCGTAAGGACTCTGCTGGGAGCCATGAGGATATATTATGCTGTGGGATGTTGTTGTTGTTGTTCTTCTTATTCGTTTATTTCATTCTATTTTTTGTCTTTTTAGGACAGTCTCACCCTGCAGTTCAGACTGGCCTTCAGCTCACTTTGTAGCCCAGGCTGGCCTCGAACTCTCAGCAATCCTGCTTCAGCTTTCCAAGTTACGGGATTATAGGCATGCAATTTGGGAAGTTTATATTTGTAATCCCATGAAAAAGCTATTGATATCCTAGTAAGTCACTTCCAATCTACCACTTCCAATGCAGTGTGTGGCAAAAATACTGTCTCTAAAGCATATTTGTAGTTGTGGGGAGTCAAGAGATTCCTAAGTCCAGATAGGAGCAGCGCTACCTGAAACAAGAGCCTCAAGCCGGGACCAAACCCAGGTTTTATTAATTGGTGAAGATGGGAGTGGCTTGGAGATGAGTGACTGTAGCTGCGGTAGAAAGTACGTAAGTGCTGTGAGCTGGGCTAGGTAAGAGGCCTGAGCTCACCTCTGCAATATGCAGAGAGGGATATGCAGAATAGCAATTTGCATAACACAATTTGAGGTAGTATCGAATGTTTGGGGGTCATTGCTTCAGCTCTGGTGTATAATTTTTTTTATTCGCTAAGAAGGCAGAGCCTCTCCCTTCAGGCTTTATTCCAGCCAACAGAGTAGAGCAGGGCTCTTCTTCCCACCCAGCTCACACATCATTTTTGAGAGATATGGGACAGGGCAACACTGACCTGTCACCTTGCATTGAAGATTACATATCAGCCCCTGGGATAGATTAATTTGCCTTGCTTAAAGCCAACTCAGGAAAAAAGGAGAAGCCCAAGCCAATCTGCACATATCAAGACATGGGAATAGGACCTGGTTCAGCCAAAATGGAGATAATTTACTTTTTTTCAAGAATAATCAGGGACTGGCAGGATGGCTCAGTGGTCTAAAGTGCCTGCTTGGGAAAGCTTGGGCAGCTGTAGGGACCGCGGTTCGATCCCTGGCACCACATGCTGCGCCAGCCCTGCCGTCAGGGCGGGCTGAGCCGGCCATAAAAATGAGTGAATAAACAAATAAAGGTTCTGAAACAATAAATAAATAAATAAATAGATAGATAGATAGATAGATAGATAGATAGAATAATCATCCAGGTGGTACTTCACAAGTCAGGAGCAAATTTCAGAGCTAAATGTTTTGAAAAGTTTTCATGAAGTAAAAGCATTCAAAGTCTGTGTAAAGAAGAGCATAGTTGCCTTAAAAATAAGCTAAGTACTTTGTTCAGAGTCAAGAAGAAAGATGCTTTGAAGACATCTCAGAAATTAGCAAGACCTTAGAGATCTGGGGTCTTCACAGGCTCAAGAGGAAAAAAGTATAATTATTTCCTTTGAGAAGACAGACCCTAGGATAGCTATTTATTCAAGACCCCTAGAGAAGTATATATCTGAGTTCATCCACCCAGGTGCTCAGAGACCACTATAGCCACGGTACAAGGGGACCCGGCCACTGCTCAAGTTGGCAGCTGACTGTGACATCGTTAATATGGCCCTTGTTTCTCAGGAATATGGAATGCAAGTGCTTTGTGGTCACAGATACTTCTAGATAGATTTCAGGGGAGAAATCTAGGAAGTCCCTGCCAGGAACTCCCCATAAGAAATCAACGTGTGAAGCCGTGGAGTGAAGCCAAAATTGCAGTTAGAGATGTCCAAGCTGTGGAACAGCTGCTAGCAAACACAGTGAACAGAACCTGCCTGAGAAAGGCAATGAGGACTGCAGCAAGCAAGGCTTTCGGCAGTGCAAGCTGGGCCCTTCATAGGCACGTCTCAACACAACCTGTCCCAGGTGTTAGACATAGAGTTGCGAGACTTAATGCTTGCTCAGGGATGTTTTAGTCTTGCTTTGGTCCAACTTCTATCTATTTCTCTATTCCTGTTTTTTGGGTGGGAATGCTTACTCCGCATCACTGTATGTTGGAAGGGTTAATTTTCTTTTTTTTCTGTTCATAAGGATTCACAATGTAGTGTTTGTCTTGGGGCATGAAATAGGCCTAAGGTTTTAATTTTTTTAGTAACACTAGAACCAATAAGATTTTTGGTGACTGTTAGAAATGGCTAAGTTCTATTTTGCATGAGATGGCTGTGAGCCTCCCTGGGCCCAGGGAAGGACGGTTATGGTTCAAATATAACTTTTCTCCTGAAAGTCTCATATTGATAGGTCGAACTGTTTGGAAAAGTCACTAGGGGACATGACCAAGATATGCTTTTGTCCCTAACCCTCCATGCTGCACCCTGATGTTGCTGCTTTCTGGCCATCGTGATGTGAGCAGCTTTCCTCTGTCGTGCTGTTCTGCCACACCACTTCTGCCTGAGAGCCAGCCCACTTGGGAGTGCACCCACTAAGACTCTGAGCTCAGAAACCACTCCTCCTTTAAGTATGTTGGGTGTTTTGTCCTAGCAATAGGAAACTGACTTATTCAAAGTATTGCTGGATAGTACATAGAATGGAGGTGAACAAGGGCATGGGAAGAAATTACTGGAAGCATTACAACATTTTACTATCACCTCTCCAGTGATGAAGCACCAAACAGAAAAAAAGGGACAGAAGTCATGGAGCTAGTGAGAAAATAATTTCTCTTATCTATAAAAATCTTATTTGTTAATATAAATCATTATTACTCTGAATTTACATGTACAAAAATCACTTTTCTCCTTCCCTTTCACGCCCCTGCTGATTCTGGTGATTATTTTTGCTTTACAGTTCCAGCAATGAGAAGCAGCATTCTGTGAGCCTCCTGGACCTGGGCTGCTGCCGTCCTTAGCATGCTCCTTTAACTTTGAGAGTCTCCGTTGCATTTACAAAGGAATGGTGACAGAGTTAATTAGAAAAAAAGTTAATTAGAATCTAGATCTTCTAAAATTCCTTCCTACCTTCAGCAATTCCTTAAGTTCCTAAAAGTGCTGCTTAGAGAAAAAGGTTTGCACTGAGGCAGAACTTGGTGGCCGTGAAAGTAATTCTAAAATGATTACGGAGAGATGGATATGACCTGTATATACTGGAGCACTTGGCATTACATTTGCCACATCTTGTCATTTGGGGAGAGCAGGATTGTAGAGACAGAAGGTCCGCCTGTGTCTGTCTTAGTGAATCTCTCAGACGCTTCAGATGAGAAGAAAAGAAAAGAACAGAAGTTAGAATAATTGGTAGAGGAAGGGAGTTGGACAATTTATTGCTACCATTTGTAAGAGAGCAGAAGATTCACCTCTTCAGATTTATTTTGTCATGTCTGGGATCCTAAAATCTGGTCATTCATTAGTAGATAGAAAAAGAATGATACAGAACAAAAGTAAGTTCTGCAACCTTTATTCTCATGGATGGAGAGCTCTGAACTATAGCTTCTTTATCTCTAAAATGAGAATAATAATACCTACTTTTTGGGGTAGTTGCGAGGGCAGAAAAGAATGCACTTAACATTTAGCCCATGCTGATTTCCATGCCTTATGGATTCTATGGAAAAGCCTTGATGTTATGAAAAAGGAATATATTGGCAGGAACATCGAAGGCCACAGGGATGTCCTTTGCTACTGCAAGTTTCCTATTTGCATGTGAACAATGAAAGTAACAGCAATCATCCCCCCAAAAAATCAGCTGCCACATAGAGAGGCTCATTTGTTGTCTCTCCCTGAAGTGAATTTTTGGCCTGGCACCCAGCAAAATATATTGCTGTGGATCAAGATGAGTGCAAATCCAGCATCTATTATTGGTATCTTTCTTAATGTCTTGACACCATTTAAAAAAGTGAACCAACCAGCCAACTGGAGACTGTTCAACACTAAATAAACACTTGAAATCATGCCAGGCCTTTTACAAAATTACAACCTGCCTAAAATAGATGCCTCAGAGGTCAGTCTCAAATAGGCTCACTGGATGTCCATGTTTGTTTACTTCTACCCAAAGGCAATTTCAGGGCAAGGAACTCAGACAGCTGCTTGGGTATCCACCATGAGGTGCAGACACTGCTGTTCCTTGAACAAGATGTGATGTCCCACTGCTTCTATTTTAAAAGGATTTCCCATCTTCCTTTGGAGAAGGCAAGGCCATGGGTCCAGTGTGAAGGCTGTGCAAGAGACATTTAGAAAAAACAGTAGGAAATGGTGAGACCAAGAAGGTAGTCCCACACTGCAGATATGGACCCCTGCCTAGCCTATTACTGTGCCTCGCCCAGCTAAACAGATTTCTTGGTTTTAAATAGAACAATAAATAGACATAAAAGCTTCACTGTAGAGTAAAATAATCAGTAAGATGAGGAACAATCAGTTCCTCCTAATAAATGCACATGTTAGTTGCCTGTAGTGGTACATACCTATAATCCCAGCACCCACCAGATCGAAGCAGGAGGAGCACTTCAAATTCAAGGCCAGCCTAGGCAACAAAGTAAGTTTAAGGTCAGCCTGACCTGAATAATAAAACTTCATCCAAGGAAAAATAAATAAATAAATAAATAAATAAATGCACATGTTGAAATGATAAAATACATTTGTGTCAAAACTTTGGGTTCTAAAAGCAAAACAATCAAAGATCAGTTTCTTTCTTTTTTTTTTTAAGAATTTATTTTATTTATTTATTTTTTTTTCTTGTTTCAGAACTTCTGTTTGTTTATTTATTTATTTATTTTTATGGCAGGCTCAGCCTGCCCTGAGGGCAGGGCTGGCGCAGCATGTGGTGCCGGGGATCGAGCCATGGTCCCTGCAGCCGCACAAACTTTCCTAAGCAGGCGCTTTAGACCACTGAGCCATCCTGCAGAGTCCCTCAAAGATCAGTTTCTGGTGTAAGATATCTTCCCATTTTTTAATCTTAATAAACAAAAGTAATGGATCAGATATTCTTTGGGGGCAGGATTAAAGCCAGTTAATTTCAGAGTCTCAGAAATTGAAAAGGCTAATGAATTGATTGCTGACACACTTTTAGAAATCTTTAACATCCATTGTTCTGTATAAAGTAGTTATCATATTTTGCCACTGAGTCACCTTAATAGAAAGGAGAGACATGACCTGGAATTACCAAGCAAGCATTTTTCTTGTACAATGAAAAAAATCTTATTTGACCAAAGGAAACAATAATTCTTCTGAGAAATCCTACCTGGGCAACCCAAGCTTGAACTCATTTTCTGCTAAGCTGAATTTTTATGTAATATACAGTCAGTTTACTCCATTCAGGAGCTAATTATACGCAGCTTATGTTTTTCTCAAATTGTCTTACATGAGCCTGTTCCTCTGCCTACATGAGAAGCATTTCTGCTCTCTCCGTTCCAACACTTTAAGACAGTAGTCGTGTGTTGCATTCATTCTCTTCATTTGGATCATCGGTTTGGTGCTGAGCAGATTAAAAACCTTCAGTAAACATCTGTTGAAGAAAACAAAAGTTTCAGTGACCACAGTCTAAAGTGAAATGTCCCTAACATAAGACTGTTCCTTCATTCGTGGATAATGTAACCATGCAGGTATATTAGAATCACCCAGCTGCTATCAGAATCACCCAGAGGAGGTTGAACAACATTTCTTTGTCCTATATTAGATGTTGATAATAAAATGAAGGGAAAGGCGGAGAGAGATATATTTAGATATGTATGCAGGAAGGCTTGGATAATTGTACTGCTGTCTTCTGTTGGTCTGCAGAGGGGAGCAGTGGATGTTCAAACATTTCATTCTTGTGCTTTTCATTTCTCATAGTTTTTTTTAATAGGAGGAAACATTTATTTTAAGTCATAATTTACAGTGTTGTCAGTTGATAGTTGGCTGGTTGCAAGCAGAGTGAAATGGCAGAAGAGAACAGTCCATGGCATAGCAGTTAGAAGCACCTGACTTCCTTCTTCATGCTCTTCCTATTTAATCTAGACTACAAACCTATTGGATGGTACCACCCACTGCAAGGAGAGTCTTCTCTCTTCAATAAATTCATTATCTACACCCAGATCTGTCTTAAACCAATCAGTATGTGAATCCAGTATCACACAGCTGTGCTCTGGTCATCTCCCAAAAGCCCCACTTATGAACACATTCTCATAGTTTTTTTAAAATCAATTTTGTATAATTAGGTCTGGCAATCTGAAAGAATAATTTGAAGACAACATGGGTCTAGGAGATAGCTCAGTGGCTTAAGCATCTACCTTGAAAGCACAAGTTTGATCCCTGGTATTGCATAATAAATAAATAAACAAACAAATAAATAAGTTTTTCCTCATATTGAAAACATTATGAAATACAGCAACCACTGTCAAATTCCTCTTGCTTTGTTTGGTGAAGGTCTGCATTGTCCTAATGTTTGTTGTTTGTTTTAGTATTTATCTCTTCTTCTTCTTCTTCTTCTTCTTCTTCTTCTTCTTCTTCTTCTTCTTCTTC
>PVJA010011588.1:0-54334 GCA_004027025.1 Myocastor coypus | reverse complement strand
AATCACTTCCAAAATCTTTTCATCCACATGACAAGTACAGTCACAGCAATGATCTCGCTTCTCTGGCCCCATAATCTAAATTGCTTCCTTATTATTAAGACAAATTGCCCAGAATACCCAAACTGAAGAAGAGATTTATTGTTGACTCATGGTTTCAGTAATTGGTTTTCTAGCTCCAAGGCAAGAAAAAAGATTATGAAAGAGGTAAAATAGAGGGAAAGGTGCTTAGTCTGTGGTGGTTAACAAGAGAAAGAAGGATCCAGGTTGCGGGATGCTCTTCCAAGTCTTGCTCTCAGGGACACACCTATTCCAACTCAACCCTGCTTCTTAACACCACTCTTGCTATAATGAGGCTGTAGGATCCAGTCATACAGCAAGACCTGAGAATTTTGGATGTGATCTCAGATATAAATCTTAGCAGTAATGATTATGACAATTCATTTAAGTCTGTTTTAAAAAAATGTATTTAGTACAGGGTCTGGGGGGCCTTACTACACCAATCAGATTCATAGTGATCCTCTGATTTTCGGCCTACCAAGTGCTGGGATTAGCTGGGATTATAGGCCTGAAGTTCTGCTCAGCATGCTCTCGGGACAGGGCCAGTGCAGCGCACTGGGATCATCTAAGTCTTTGTATGTCTTTTCCACAATACATACATCATTTTAATTTTTTCTCTTAAGTTATTTTTAGCTTACGGCACATTTTTCAGCTTCTCAAGCATATATATACAAAACTGCTGATCATTGTGAGTTTTAATTTCCTGCATCTTGGATAATGTTGTCTTTTTTTTTCAGGAGCATTAAAGATTTGTTGCTGCTGCTGCTGCTGTTTTCATATATATATATATATATATATATATATATATATATATATATTTATTTATTTATTTATTTATTTATTATGGCTGACTCAGCCTGCCATGGGGGTGGGGCTGGT
Organism: Myocastor coypus; assembly: GCA_004027025.1. Lineage (NCBI taxonomy): Eukaryota > Metazoa > Chordata > Mammalia > Rodentia > Myocastoridae > Myocastor > Myocastor coypus. The sequence goes on along the minus strand of PVJA010011588.1, from coordinate 53,398 downwards.
GCAGCATGTGGTACTGGAGATCGAACTGCAGTCCCTGCAGTTGCCTAAGGTTTCCTAAGCAGACACTTTAGACCGCTGAGCCGTCTCACTGGGCCCTGCTGATGTTTTCTGAAAGGCAAAGGAGTTACTTGCCATATTGCTTGCTCTTGGCGATCCTGCCAGAGCAGCTCTCGCTGCATACTCAGCGGCCCCTCCTGCTTAGCAGTGATGCTTCTCATGCCTCTGTGCTCAGTGAGCATGGAGCCTCCTCTCCTCTGATGAATCGTGTCTTGCAGTCTGTATGAACTTGGAGAATTATTTTATTCATATTTCTCACACAGTCTTTCCCATCTGTGAAATTTCACTCCACAGTTTTGTGTTCAGTTAAAGTCTGAAGTAGATCCCTACCAGATCCTTGCAACTGGCAGAAGCTCTTTCCTGAATCCAAGTTCCTCCTCAGGAACTTCCTAGCATGCCCACGCTCTGATTATGTTCACTCTTGCAGCGTGGCGTATAAAGTGTCAGCAGGTAGAAAACCAGGATGATTTCTTACCCATTCTGGTATCTCTCTTCTTACATTTCATAGTTCTCTGATGTATATTCTCCAATGTTCAAAACTGTTGTTTTGCATAATTTAATCCATCTTTTTCATTCCTTTTGATTTTTTCCCCATTTTTATGTATTTGATAGTGTCTTGCTATATAGATTAGACTTGTGGTGATCCTTCCGTTTTCAACCTCCACAGTCCTGGGATTAAAGGCATGTGCCACCATGCCTGGACTCAGTCTCAGTGCTCCCTGGGGGCGGGACCTGTGCATGCAGGGATAGAACCCTGAGCCTCAAGCTTGCCAAAGCAGGCACTTAGTCTACTGAGCTACCTTGCCCACCCTCACATTCCTTTTTGAAGGGTGGACATGTGTCATTTCAATTGTTCAGCACAGGAAGAATGAACACCCCCCCCCATTCCGTTAGATTTTAAGGCAGCATATCACATGGTTTATTGGTTCTGGAAGAGATAATCAAGATATTTAGATGATTGCTTAAAATATATTTGCTGCCCATAAAATGAAAATTCTGTCACTTCTGCAAATTAGAGGAGATAGTTGTGAACAATTTACTCTTTTATTTAGAAACAGAGGCCTCAGTAGATTGTAAGAAAGTTTTCCATTTAACAAAACAACTATGCAATGAAACAGCATTAGATGGGCCAAGGAAACACCATTGAAAGTCTAAATAATATTCCTATTTTCTTTTTAATTTAGCACATTTTTATTGACCTAGTAATGTCATTTCCATACATTTTTTAAAGACTGGATTTTATTATATTTTGAGGAATCATTACTTCTAGGTTCTCTGCCTCAGGCCACACCCATAATCCCAACAGTACCCAGACCCATAATCTCATTCTTGGATCACCCATAATCCCAGTGGATCATGAGTTAATCTCAAACTCTAGAAGTCCCTGCCCCATGACTGTATGAGGCTTTGGGGGGGGGGGCAACTAGACGCGAACTATAACATCTATCAGCCCCACTCCTGACATTTCAAACTGATAATTTTCTTTTTTTCAAAGCCCATTTTCCATGTGATGCCTCTACTATGGACACAGTCATCCAAGAGCAACTTCAATGAAAATTAAAATCAAATTGAGCCTGTCCATTTGTACTTTATTTGACGTGTGGCCTGAATCAGAGGCCTGTGTGAAGGATTTGTAGGTGTGATTTTTAGGATGAACTCAGATAATTTTCATAAAACACTTGCACATACTTTTAAAGTCAAGTAAATTAGCACAAACACTACAGCTTGTACTATAAAGGGATGGATGCTTCAAAAGGTAAAGAAGGCCTCTCAGGTCCCAACTTTGTATAGTGAAGAGGAAGGCTAAGAAATACAGCTATAAGGCCACAATTTTTATTGAAATGATATTGCAGATGGAGAAGATAGATTTTTTGCAGGTGGGACAGAGCACTTCCCAGGGAAGGTCCTCACCTCACATAAGGAAACTTCCTGTTCCCTGCTTTCATGTTGTGGGCGGGAATTCAGAGCTGATGTACAGCAGTGGCTGCTATGTACCTTTTGCTAGTTTTTTCTGAGCAAATTTTTTTTTTTTTTTTTTTTTTGTGCTTTGTGCTTTGTGTCCCATCAATGTATGTGTCTTTAAGGGAATGAATCATTCATCTTTTTAGAACCTTGGATTTCTTGACTAAGAAGAGTTGTCCCTGTGCCTCTGCATAAAGTAGCACTATCCCCATTTGAACCTGATATAAATCATGGGCACATGGGTTGCAACCTGGTGCTACACTTGGCTGGGACTTCTTTGGAATGCGTGGATGTGAATCTATCTTTTCTCCATATGAATGTATTTGAAGTGAATGTGGTTAAGGGGAGAACATAGTATTTTGCAGCTTTTCCCCTCAAAAGAGGAAGTCTATTGTTTACCTCTTCAATTTAAGAGTGACCAAGAGACTTGCTTCAGCCAAAGGGACATTAGCCAATGTGACACAACAAGGAATTTGACAATTAGTTGTCATTTGTGTTTACAGATTCTGGATCTCTTTTGAAATCACGACCATCCTGGAATAAAGCCTCCTGCAGCATAGGAAGGATGAGGGAGAATGCAGGACAGGGGTAAGTTGCTCCAGATGGGCTTCTCACTGTGCTAGCCAACCTACTGCATACATGAGAGTGGTACCATTCTAGACATACCTCCAGCTACCAATCGGGGGAGAGAAATTAATAGATAAAAGTAACTTTGAAGGAGATAAAATGTGTAGATACAGATGTCTCATGGAAATATTGGGGCAGAGGCATTGTTTGACATATTTGTTATTTTTTTCCTTCACGTTTGTAAGACTACACTTCTTCAAAGCTTAGTTGTGGAGATAAGATTGCTCAAAAGTTATAAATTTTCTCTGTAGTGGAAAGAATAATTTGTGAGCATAAGTTTTTTCTGTCATCAAGATGTAAGCTATGGGATTGCACCTTTGGCATCAGTAAATGTTTGCTTACTTTCTCTACTTTTGCCTGTCAAAGCACAGAATAACACTGAAAGAAGCTAATTAGTGATTAGCTAGAGATTACTGGTTGCTAATTAGAGATTTCCAACTGTCAACCAGATTGGGTCATTATTTCCTTTAGAAGTAGAACCCGGAGAGGTTAGCTGGATCCATGGCCCCTTAAGTAGAAACCATATTTTCTTCCTTGCTAAAAGAAAGGGCAAGTCTGAAGGGGATTTGTACAGATGTTTATTCACTGACAACCAATTGCAAAGCTCTGGGAGCAATGTTCTAAATGTGTTTACCTGAGTTTAATTTTCTTTCTTCCTTCCTTATTTTGTCATAAGTTTTGAAACTTTATCAAAGACTGCAATCTCAGTATGCAAGACTGCTATCTTCTTCCTTTCCTGTTTGTCAACAAACATCAGCATTTTCATATATATATGAAAATATATGTGTATATGTGTAAAATTTTGTATTTGTTGCTGGGACAAATGCCTAACTCTCGAAATGAAAGAAGAAAAGGTTTATTTAGTTCACAGTTAGTGGAGGTTTCAGTCCCTACGCAGCAGGCTCCAAGACAGACAGCAGCAGTTCATAGAGGCAGACAACAAGATAAGAGCAGCAGCTGTACCTTCTAGCAATCTCTTTTCCCTCTTTATATTATAATCAAGCTATACTGGGTCTGGCAGTGTAGAACTCACATGATGTCCATGTCCTCCTCTTGTATGGGATGAGGATGTTCACAAAGTAAGAACCCTGGCTCTTTGTTGAGTCATTGAATTAAACCTTTAAATCTCTCAAGTTGACACAATGTATCAACCAGTACTAATATATATATATATATATATATGTCATAGATATGATTATATAAATAATTATATATATATTTAAACGTGTTTTATATTCTATATTTTATATACATGTTATATATATGATTATATAAAGGACCTACTCACTACTAGACAGGCTCTCAATTGTTGCCTATGAATCTAGTGTAGAGGACTGCAAAATGACCAACTGTGTAATGGAAAACAGGAGGATACTGTCAAAGGTTGAAGGCCTGGAGCTCACTGACTTGAGTCTGAGTTGGGATGCCAAAGGGGTGAAAAGCTAAGCTGGAAGTCTGAAGACAATGGCAACAAACATCCAAAGTTTAAGGCTGGAGCATCCCTCAAGAAGAAAAGGAAAGACTTTCTTCTTCATGCCATATTTATTCTTTTCTGGTTACAAGCCTATTGGGTGGTGCCTCGCCCCGCTGGGGTCGGTCTTCCTCACTTTGCGGCCTACATGTCAGTCACACACACCCAGAGTTTTGCTAATCTGTCAAATGCTTCTTACTTGAGTCCTGGGGGCACAGTGACAATTACCTAGCACAGTTGGTGTTCACTGAAGTTTTGTGAGACAAACATTTGTCATTGTACTCTCATTTTTATGGCGCTAAATTATTTAACAGCATGCAGATATAGGAGTGATTCCAAAGTTGCTTTTACTTGCCCCTTTGCCGTCCTAATCACTGTAATGCACCAAGTCAAGAAGAGACGACACCCACATGCATGTGCCTTACAGTGTCTAGCACTGAAGGTGTGCGGGTAATGAGGACAACAAGCGGTCTGATGTGTATAGTGCCTGAAGCTAGATTGCAGAATTTCTTTTAGATTATCTACTTAGGAATAAATACATCAATTCTCACTAATGCCTCATAAAAAGAGAAGTTTATATCAATCTTAGACAACCTGAGGCCAAATAGGCTGTTAAACACAATGTACAGTATTCTTTTGTTGAGAATTCATACAATAGAACTGATTATAATTATATGTGAAATTATCAGAAAGCTTTATCAGTGCTACACATAATACATCTACATTTTAAGTCAAAGTTTTTATATATTGCAGAGGGTCAATATCATTATGTGCCTGATGCTGGCATTACCAGTAATAGGTTGAGAAGCTGAAAGAAACACTTCCAAGCCAACAACAATAAAATATAAACTCCGATATATTAATGAAATTTCATTTCCTATAATGAACATAAGTCCAGCTACTTATGAAAATGATTCAATTAGTTCATATATTTAGAGACTGAAAAAAAAAACACAGATGGCAAAGCACATGCAGGGTGGAGGACCCAGGACAACTGACAACGTAGATGTAGGTATGAGCATGCTGATCTCAGATTAGCATTCTTATTAAATGTTGCCCTTTGCATGTTGGCATAGGCTGGATCTTGACTATTCTCTAAAGCTACATTTTTTAAAAGCTATTCTTTTGATATTCATTCATTCATTCATTCATTCATTCATTTTATGGCACCAGAGATTGAACTCACACCCTTACGCCTGCCAGGCAAGCACTTACTCTACTTATTCTACTGAGCTATATCCCCAGCCTCGAAGGGCAACTCTTCAGGGCAACACTATCAGAAGGTGGTGGAAACGTTCTGAGCTGAGGCCTGGGTGGGTGCCCTTAAACTACTTCAGCGTGTGCAGGAAGGGCAGTGCAGATCTTCAGCCTCCTCGTTTCCCTTTCTTTTGCACACACTTGCTATGATTTGCTGCTTCATCAGAAGTCCAAAATCAACCAATCATGAGCTTGCAGTTTTAAACCTGCAATCTAAAATAAACCTCATTTTTGTCAATTATGTATTTTATGGATTTTATTATAGTTATGGAAAGCTATAATTTTGTCTTCTTTTTTTCTCAAAAAGTCTCTCTCCTCCTTTTCCCTGCTTTCTTATGCAAATTTTAAACTCAATAAAACATATCTTCCTCTGGATAATAATACCAGTTTCTAGCCAGTAGGATATAAACAGAAGAAAAATGAACAACACTGGACATGTTCTTTAAAAGGCATTCTTTTCTCTCTACCATGAATAGAAATGATGAACCGGTGTGGTGAACCAGTTTTTAAATGAGGACATTAAGGGTTGGCAAAACTCCCCAACAAAAGGATCTCAGTCCTCAGGTGGTCTTGTACAATAGCTTCGTACATACCCTGGATCAGTTTTCAATTTTGAATTTATCTGAGAGGAAATAAACTTTTATCGCATTTGAGCCACTATTTTGTTCTGTTTGTAACAGCTATCAAGCCTGCATTTTTAACAAAATGCTGTATTGGCCACAACTGAAATATAACTCTGTGTTCATTTGTGCCCTTTCTGTTGGGGAGGTTCCATCCTTTTCACGCTGGGTCTTTGCTAACTAGATCAGACAGTGATAACAGGTATGTACGGGAAGCCTCTCAGCAGAGTTCTGCAGTCCTCCTGGGGAAGTGTGAAAACTTAGAAAGAAAACCCAGATGTGGCACTCAGGTTGTAATTGTAATTCATATATCTTTTCCTTTAGAGGAATATTCTTTTCATTTATAATCCATGTAATTTTTTGATTTATAATTTCACTGAGAATATACTTAAAATTTTCAGTATGTATGCAGTGTGAAATAAAGCCATGGCACAAGTATCCTAAATTCAACTCAATCAATATATTTTTTAAATTTTATTTATTATTTTTTTTCTTGTTTCAGAACGCTTGTTTGTTTATTCACTCATTTTTATGGCTGGCTTAGCCCGCCCCGAGGGCAGGGCTGGCACAGCATGTGGTGCCGGAGATCGAACCGCGGTCCCTGAAGCCGCCCAAGCTTTCCCAAGCAGGTGCTTTAGACTACTGAGCCATCCTGCTGGGCCCTCAACCAATATTAATGAAGTACCTAAAATATTCTTCAGAGTATACCGTGTGTGAAACAGTTATATTACATTGTATGATTCATTTTTTAGGGTGTGTGGTACCAGGGATTGAATTCAGGACCTTAGCTTGCCAGGCAAGCACTGATTCTTTTGAGCTATCTCCCCAAACCCTGCAGTAGTTCTGATCCATATTCTGATCAAGAGATGTCCTTGAAGCTTCTGCTGTACATAAATCAGTTGACGCATTGGGCCAACAGCCAAACTGGTGGATAAATGTAGGGACTATAAAGAGTCAAGTTAGATTGAAGCATAACTCTTTAATTTTTTTTTCTTGGGGCGGGGGAGCTGGCTCAGCCTGCGCTGCAGACTGGGTTGGGGCCACATGTGGTTCTGGGGACCCAACCACAGTCCCCTGCACCTGCCTAAGCTTGCCTAAGTAGGAGCTTTAGACCACTGAGCTATCTTGCAGGCCCAAGCTCTATAGTTCTGAAACAGCATGATTCTGAAGAGGGAAATACTGAGATGGGCTTGATGACACTTTCTGTGTTCCTAAGTACTTGGGAGGCAAGAGGAAGCAGATTGGCTTTGCGGATAATCAGGAAACAGTGAAAGAACCTATCTCAAAGAAAACAAGCAAAAAGATACAAAATATATTGGACTAGAAACCTCTGCTACCTATTATAGGTTAACTTGATCTTGATTTCATCTGCTAAGATCTTTTTGCATTTCTGAATGAGATGTCATTCCCAAGAACCATAGGTAAGGACATTCCCTTCCTTCATCTTCTGTCATTTTTGTCTGTTCCACCAGTGCTTTGCAGTATCTGGTCTACTTTTCATTATCCTTGAATTGAGAAAGCTTTTCATTTTTATATCAGATAAAGTTGTTAGGACAATTACTTGACTTCATAGGCTTAAATGAGTGGACAGGAACTCTTGAACCACCTAATTCATCTTGTGATAATTAGCAGTTAATTACTTTTGGGGGAAGTTTTAATAATTTGTTGTATGGATGCCATGATAATGATACATACTTGCTAGGGCTTTAGTAAGGATGAAAAGGATTCATTGTATAAAAGAACCTGGAGGAAATTAAATCGATATTAACCCTTTACTTAATGTTTCACTGACCTATGAGACAGTACGTGGTGTGCAAATGTATAATGAATGAATGAATGAATCAACAAATGAATGGATGGATGAATGGATGCATGCATGCCTCAGGGTATAATAGTTTTCCAGCAGACAGAGACTGGGAAATTCTAAAGATAAATTATTCATGTAGGAGAGTAATGACAGGTGAAATTTGCATAGCTAACTTGGATATAGTAAAATGAATGATATGATCATAATAAGACAAAAGATTAGAGATCAACTAGCAACTAATAGCTGTTATGATGAATGATCTCTTGACTACAGGGAATTACAATTCAGGATGGATGGATCTGTGCCCATTCAGCAGTTCGCCAGGTCATCATGGCCGTGGGTCAGCATGATGTGGGGATTTAAGACTAAGGATGAAGCGTTGCTAGGCTGACTTCCGACTTCTTCTCTTCTCCTGGTTAATCTCAGCTTCAGCTTTTGTTTTTCAAGCTTGCCAGCCCCTGTCACACCACTCTATGGGCCATACATACTGCACCCCGAAGCCAGCCTGATAAATTCTTTAGCCGCTTTCCTCCTTGCTGATGGCACTTGCATCTTTTCAGCAGCCCTTGTGCACTAAGCAACAAGGGGTTTCTTTACTTTTTTCCCATTTCTCTTTTACATCAGAGGAAGGATCCTTATAAAGATAACAAGACAAATTATGATTAAAACATTAGACGTCTATAGTCATTTGAGAAATTCAAGGAAATATTTGTAGCCATATAATTATGTACATTTATGACAAAAAAGGAAAAGTTTCCGTAGACTGTGATGCCCAACCATACTTAATCAGTCAGATTTACCGTTTCTGATACAAAATACCAGACACTACAACTTAAAAGAGAGTTTTATTTTGGTGCACAATTTCAGTGGGTTCAGTCTGAGCAAGAATAACCATTTAGTCTGTCTCTAAGGTTACCAAAGTATTAACAGTTCCAATGTTGGTAAAGACTCCAAGTCCAGAGTCTCCTCTGAGCCTCTAGGCAAATTCTTAGTAGTGAATCTCTGTGAAAATAAAAAAGAAAGTTACTCATTTCCTACACAGAATGATACAGGATAAATATTCCAGTTCCAAATGAGAGGAATAGGGTCAGATGGGGAAGACAGCAAGTCCAAAAGTCAAAATTTCATATCTCCTTGTCCAGTACCTGGGGCAAGCTGTGATGAGATGCGGGCTCCAAAGAGGATGGGCTACCCCACCCTCGTGGCCTTCCCAGTTGTCCCCCACACGCCATTGGCTGGCTTTGCTCACTCTTTGCACTTTTCTACAGGAGACCTCTTATTTTCCTGCATCCCCAGTGTCCTGACATCCCCACTGCAGTTTTGGTTACACTTTCCTCACCTCCTTCACTCCCCTTTCATACGTCCTGACCTCCCAGGCCTCCTTCTGAAGGCTGGGCACCCCAGACTTGCACATAAGGCAGCCTCAATGCCTGTGGGAACTAATGGAAATGAAATACTCATCCAGGTTTAATTTTGGACTATCTACTGTTTATACAGACATGAGAAGAATCCAGAGTATCCAGGTCCTAAGTCTGTCCCAGACAACGAAAATGATGGTGGAGAAACATAACGAAGGAATAATATTTGTAGCATAAATTGTAAGATATCTTTGTTCTGAAGAGCCAAATATAGACTTCTGATTTTCCACAGCTACTTTCTGAGGTGTGGGGTAGCTGGGGCAGGAAGACTGATCCTTTTCCAGAATCTAGAAGGTGATGAGAAACTGTCTCATAACCCTCTGAGGGGAGCAGAGGGGTGAGAGAAAAATGGAATTATAGCAGCTCCTTAGAGACCTCCTGTGCTCTTCTTTCAGGCTGGTATCTGGGAGCACTCAGCACAGCTGCACTTTCCTCTTTGCTTATACTGATTTATGCAGTGTACCCAGGGCATGAGGCCAGACCTGTGCCCCTACACAAATCAGAAAACTTGAGTGGATCTAGAAAACACTCCTAAACAGCTTTTTGAGAAATGAGGTGATTTGTGGCCACTTTGAAGAAAGACTGAGCCAGAAATGTACATGCTAACAAAGTAAAATTTAACATGAATGAATGAATAATTATGCCTTTTGTTACATGAAACTGGTCTTCCAAAACAAGTGGTAGTGAGACTCAGCTCAGAGCAGAAATCTCCAAAGGGAGACAAAATAGACCTAAGGGGACTCATGGGTTTTCCTTGACAGCTTTCTACAAATTTATTGTAATGTGGATACCAAAAGAATAAATAGGCTATTTTATACAGTTATTAGAAGAGAATTTCCAACACCACAACACTGATGGGCTTTTCATAATTCAAGAACATGGATGAGCACCACAGTGGTTGAAGAGCACACAGCTCAAGTGAGGGAAAGAAAATTATACCAAAGAAGAAAGTAGCATTTCTCCATCCAGAGAAGAATCAAGAATAATTACTATCATTATTTTTTAGAGAAGGGTTTTTTTCTTTTAAAGAAAATATTTTAAAAAAAATTAGAAACACTACATGATTTCAAAATAAGAGAGGAAATCAACAATGTTATATTGCATATTATTATCTTCAAAGTAGTTGTTCATATCATCAAACATAAACATGGAAAATTGCTTTAAACATTGGCATTAACTGTTCTTTTCCATAAACCAGTAGAAATTAGTACTACATTTAGGATATATATATATATATATATATATATATATATATATATATATATTCCTCCTTCTTTATTTACTTTCTCCTTTCCCTCATCCCAGCTGTTCTGTTCTTCATAGAAGCTTCTTACTCTTTCACAATATTTAATATTTATTGTTCCTTCTGAATCTTATTTACTCTTTGTTTTTTTTTTTTTTTTTACACTAGGATGACAATATAATGTTAACATGTGCAGGTCTGATTTATTTCACTCATGAGTACGGTCTGTAGTTGCATCTGCTTACCTAGAAAAGCCTCAATTTTATCCTTCTTTATACCTGGGTAGTACTTTACTGTATAGAAATACATCTGTTTTATCTGTTCCTCAGTTGATGTCATCTGGATTGTTTCCAAGATTTAACTATGAAAAATTGCACTACTATACAAATAGGTACAAATACAACACTGTGACATGATGTCTACCTTTCTTCTGGAAAGATGCCCAGAAGAGGAACAGCTGGGTTGAATGGGACCTCTAAGCCCAGGTAGTTGAAGAATCCCTGCACTGATTTCCACAGTTGGTACACGTCTACACTTCCACTAACAATGGAGAGGACTTCCTATTTCCCACCTATAGCTCCACCTATATTGGTTGTTGGTTGCCTTTCTTATGATAAGCATCCTTTCTTGGGTAAGATGGGATCTCAGTGTCATTTTAATTTGCACTTCTCATATGAAAAATGATGTTGAACATTTTTTTCATCTATTTGTTATTTACATTTCTTCATCTGAGAAGTGTACACTTATCTCAGATGCCCATTTCTAGATTGGGTCTTTGAATTTTGGGAGTCTTAATGTTTTACATTCTTTATATGTTCTAGATAAAAATTCTTTGTCTGAGGGACAGTTGGCTAGAATTTTTCCCAATTTGTAGGTTTTCTTCTCTGTAATTTATTTTGATATGTAGAAACTTTTCAAAATGATGAGATACCAGTTATTGATTTTTTGAATATTTCCTGTGCAAATATTTTCGGTTTTGTTCATGTACTTTCTGCCTACCCTATACCTTCAAGAATTCTAGGTGCTTTTTTCCCCCAGTACATTTAGTGTTTCTGTTTTAATATTTAAATCTTTGATCCATTTTGGCTTTAGTTTAGTAGATGATTATAGACTTGGGTCTAGTTTTAGTCTTTGGCATGTGGAAACCATGTTTTTTTGGTACCATTTACTAAAAAAGAAATATTCTAGTGAATGAAAGAAAGATAAGATGAAAGATAAGGTGGCTGAGAGAGTTTGTAGTTGTTTTTACATCTTCTAATCTGTCTCCTTGATCTTCAGGTCTTTTACTTTTTGTCAGTACCATGCTTATTTTATCACAGTAGCTTTGTAGTATTTCAAATCAGGGACTCTAATCTCTCCTGTCTTTCCGTTGCTGTCCAAGATTTATTTTGCTATTTTAGGTCTCTTCTGGTTCCAGATGAATTTTAGGAGTATTTTCTCTAGGTCTGTGGGGCATACGAATGTTATTTCTTATTGAGATTGAATTGAATCTTTTTAACAATTTTGGGAGCATGGCTGTTCTCAATATTTGCCCTTCCTGTCCTAAAGCAAGGAATACTTATCCATTTTCTGAAACAATCTTTAATCTCTTTTTCTCAGAGTGCTGTGATTTTCATTATATAGATTTTTTGCTTTCACTGTTAGTTTTATTCCTAAGTATTTTGGGCTTTGGGATGCTATTGTGAAGATTGTGATTTCCCTAATTTTTCTGTCAATGAGTTGGGTTTTTTGTGCAAAGGCGTGCTATTGTTTCTTGAGTTTTGACTTTGTGTCCAGCTATGCTACTAAATTAGGCAGCTAGGAAGGTTTTTTTGGTGGAGATTTTGGGGTCTTCTATGTAGGGTATCATGTCATCTATGAATAATGGTATCACTTCTTCCTTTCTTAATCTTAGTCTTTCTATTTCTCTTTCTTGTCTAATGGCTCAGGTCAATGTTTCCCAAAGCATATTGGAAAGTGATGACAGATGACATCCTTATCTTATTCCTTATTTTAAAGTAGAAGCTTTTAGGGGCTGGGGAGATAGCTCAGTAGAATAAGTACTTGCCTGGCAATCAGAAGGACCTGAGTTCAATCCCTGGTCCAGCAAAAAAAAAAAAAAAAAAAAAGTAGAAGCTTTTAGATTTTGTCCATTTAGTATGATATTGGCTATTGATTTATCATAAATGGCTTTTATCAGATCGAGTTAGAGGTCATCTATTCCAATTTTCTGCAGGGCTTTGATTATGTTTTTATAGGATTATGTAAAAAAGATTTTTGTGCAACTACTGGGAAGATCATGTGATTTTTGCCTTTGGCTGTGTTATATGGGGTATTAACTTTTGTTGACCTATGTTTATTCTGATTATTCTTCCTAAAATAAGGTTTATTGTGTAGTACATATTTAGTAATTTATGTGAACTGGATATTAAACTATTACATTGACCATATCGATTAATTAACATTACTGTCATCACTACGTTATATATGTCACTCCCCTCCATTGCACAATTTCATCTTTCACAGTTTCTTCTAGACCAGTCTACCAGGGGAAGCGCAGTGAAATCTCAGATTGAAAATAACATGTTCTGCAAGTGTGACACAAGATGAGAAAACATTTCTTTTTTTTTTTTTAAGTTTCAATTTATCTATGTATTTTGGTATAGGGTCTCACTACACAGTTCAGACTTGCAATGATCCTACTGTCTTAGCGTTCCCGGGTCTGGGACTATAGGTGTGCACCATCATGCCCTGTTTCAGTGGCTAGCATGGTAGGGAGCCAGCCTGGCATATAGTAGTGGGGATCTAACCCAGGACTTTATACTTGCCAGTCAGACACTTACACCAATAAGCCACATCCCTGGCCCAAGCAAACATTTAAAATATATGCTTTCCTATTCTATTCACTCATATTTAACCCCAGTAACAACCATATAAGATGGGTATTGTTGTTACACATATTTCAACCAAAGGGAAACAGGCAAGGGACAGGTGAATTTCCCTGCCTGCTGTCACTAATATTTTATCTATTTAAATCAATTTTATCGGTCCTTTTGATATACATAATGATCAAATTCATCATAGGGATTTTGTACCTATACATAATATATCTTGATTACATATATATATATATATATATATATATATATATATATTCATTTTTTTCCCCTTCATTCCCCTTCATATCCTTTAGCCCTTCTTCCCCTTCTTTAAAAAAAATCTTTGTTTCCATATTTTCCTTCTGGATTTTTTTTCCTGTATTTTTTAGGAAAGAGTCTACAGAGTGTTTAGGGTCTCAGTACTAGATTGGACTTGTAGTGACGTGCCTGTTTACAGCCTCCTAAGAGCTGGGATTACAGGCATGCACCACCACACCCAATCTCAATTGCCATCCCAGTGTGCCCCAGAGCTAGGGCCAGCACTCCTGGCGTGGTGATGGAACCTCCCCCCAACCCTTGTGCCTGCTTACAGTTGCTTTAATCTGCTGAGCTATTTGGCCAGCCCTTGTTTTCTTTTTTTACTTTTACTATCTCTCCCCTCCCTATCTCCCTCATTGTTCTCTTTCCCATTTGTACATTTTCTTCCTGTCTTCCAAGATTCATCACCCATTTTGGTTTTTAAGTATTTTGGTATTTAAGTTTTTGTTTTTTAACACAAGAAAAACAATGTGACTTAAAACTTAATGATGCTTTTAACTCTTTTGTGTAAATACAAGAAGGGTAATTACTGGGTCAAATGAAACTTCTAGTTTTAGTTTCTTGAGCAATCTCTATATAGATTGTTCTAGACTGCTTGCAAAAGTAACAAATTAAGTTGCCACGGCTTGTCATTTTCTTGATAGTGCTTGATGCTATTGTTTTTGTTGATCATACTACTTTAGCTCACATGACATAGTTGTTGAGATGAGTTATTCTTCCTTATATGTCAACCCCAAAGTTGCACAAGGGTCATAAACAATAGTATTTCAGGCACAGAGAATTGGTTTGCAGGCCAAATAGGCAGATACTTTGTGTCCTTAATAAATTGAAAAGGAAGGATGTAGGAATACACTTAAAAGTCAAAAGCCAGCTATATCTAGAAGAATTTTGTGACAACTAATTTTCTAATGAGGTTTTGATATTAGTAATAAAGCTACCTCCCATAAGCAATTTACAAGTATCAATACGGTAAACAAAATTTTAAAAATAGAAAATAAAAAGACATGGAAACAAGATACAACTGCAGACCTCCAGCTTGCCCAAGGCAAACCTAAGGACACTGAGGTAGAAAACACTCATGAGAAACCTACTTGAACTTTCTGAAATGGTATATGGAAGTAACAAAGATTAATGAGGCTTTAGAAAAAAATCTGAAATAATTTCATAGATGAGTAAAGAGATGGCCATAGTAAAGAATATGCTTAGTGAGTATATATAAATTTTAAAAAATAAAGTTGACTAGCAAAATGGTGGATGCTATGGATGCACAACACAAGAAAGAATTGTATTCCATGAAAAAAATTCAAACAAATGTCCAGAAGATTTAAAATTCAATTAAAAGTATATGCAGTACAACCAATCAATATGGGACAGAACAATCAGACCTAGAAGACAGGTTTGAAGTTAGTGATTTTCACATAAAGATTTATTGAAATAGCCAGGAGTCAAGCAATAGCAAATGTTGATATGGCAGTGGGGTGAAAAGAACCCTCCTCCATTTTTAGTGAACATGTAGACTGGTACAACCACTGTGGAAATCACTGTTTTTTTTGTTTTGTTTTTTTCTTTCAGAACCAGGGATTGAACTCAGGCCCTTGCGCTTGCCAGGCAAGTGCTTATTCTACTAAGCTATCTCCCCAGGCCCACTGTGGAGATTTATAAAAAAAAAAAAATTAGGATTAGAGGGCCCTGTATGCCCAGCTATTCCCCTCTCAGAAGAAATGTAAGCATCATCCTGATCATGTGTATATAGTGTGGGTATAGCACCCATGTCAGGCAGTGTTTTTGTCTTAGCTAAATCTTAGAAACAACCCAAATGTACACTGAGGAGTGAATAAAATAAAGATGTGATATTTTTATATGATGGAGTACTGCCATCTATAAAGAAAAGCTTGAGGTTTTTATAGAAGAATGGATGCAGCTGGAGAGCGTACTCATAAGTGAAATAAACAGACTTGTATGTGTAAACATCCTGTCGTCTCCCTTTTGAGAGAAACTGAAAGAGTAAATAAGATCCAAAGGATACAGTAGCTATCATGATATGGAATGGAACTGCTGAAAAGAACAGAACAACTGGGATGGGGAAAAAGAGAAAAGAAGAGTGGAAAAAATACATATAAACACGATAGGTAAGATAATTTTACTACTAATTTCAGTTGCTTAATTGAAAGGAATAGTTCATGCTTACATTGTTTAATGCCTGTGTTTGGTAATCAGAGAAACTGTTTTGAAGATAACAATATGCAATACAGTATCCATCATTAATATCCTATCATCTTGTTTTTAAATTCTGTATCATTTTTGCTGTTATTTTTTTTTCTCTTTCTGTCTTAAAAGAACAGTGAGGGACCTCGAAAAGATCAGCCCACTTTTAGCCTTCAGGGAAATGTTTATAGTTATAGAACAACATCTAAAGCAAATCAGAAAATTAGATACAGCATATATACTCTTAGGGAAGAAAATATAAAAGGCATAGGAGCAAAATATTGAGAAATTAAAAAAGAGAAAGCAATTAGAAGCAAGACAGAAAGACAAAGGAAGATTAAATTCTGAGAAGCTAGGGAAGAAAACAAGAGGGGTACAGGAAGGAAAACTAAAAACAACAAAGCCTCACAACCTGAAAACACTATAAATACCCGTGAAGAAACAAAAATATTCATGAGAAAGAAGGAAAAGAAAAGAGAACTAAAGAGATTTCTCTATAATTTCAAGCCTAAGATCCACTTCTGGGGTCTATAGCTTTGTAATGCTGTCCAATACGGCATGTGTCCACTGTCACTGTAAGGCAAAGGAGAGGGTCTAGATCCATACTGGACAATCCCAGCATGCTCACAGCAGGAACATGGTGGGGTGCCAGTTCCGGTGTCTTCAACTCCAAAGAAGATAAAGTTGATCCTGGCCTCTGGTTGTGGGGTGGGAGGCTGAGTTCTTCAGCATCCAGCATTCTGGGTGTCTCTTTCTGCTCTGATTGGCTCCCTGAACCTGGATGTCTCTTGTGGTTGTGCTTTACTCAGTATCTAGGAGCCCCAAGAAGAGGCCAGCCCATGGCTGCTCCAAGTCCCAGATGCAGATGGCCGCTCCATGAAATGGGACCTGGTTGAGCACTCTCTGCAGGGGACACTTGGACTTGGTGAACAGGAGTTACTCACCATCTGTGGTCATCAACATCTGCTCTTCCAGATGTTGATGACTTCCAGACATCCAGGGAGTGTCTGTTTGTGGAGGTCTCTGGAGTCATCTGTCTTCATTGTGTCTGTAGATCTGAGCTTCCTCTCTCACGTTACCTGCCGGGAGTCAAGGAGACAGCTGACTCCTTTATCTGTGTTGAAGCCTGCTCTTCCCCTTCCCCGTGGATTCCCGTTTTTCTTTAGCTTTGTTCTGAGTTTGGGGGGATCTACTCCCTCTTTTCTCCCCAAGTGGTTATATTCATCTTGGATAGGTCGATTTGCTATTTACTACTCTATTATCTTTTCAGAGAAAGAGAGAAAGAGAGAGAGAGAGAGAGAGAGAGATCATATAAATTATGATAAATTTTAGCAAAATTTGACATTTGTTATTTTATTAAATAAATTTAGTAAAATTTATAACATAGTAAACTTCTAATTGTTTTTATTTTCATTAATTTCTTTCTATATCCAATTTATAAATTAAACTTTATTGTATCTATATACATTAGAAAAGAAACCACATATATAGGAGAAAAAAAAACTCCTAAGGTTCTATAACATAGTAGCATAATTATGGTTGATAACAACACAATGTTTCACAATTCTAAAATACCTAATTTTAGTATAGTGACTATTATAATGACATATATATAGAATATATATATATATTTACAGCATATAATATATATTCAAAAATATATCGAATATATATTTGTTCTACAATATATATAGAGAGAATATATATTCTATAATATATATAATGTATATTCTGTATATAATATATATATTCTACAATTTCATGTGATATATTGGGAGTCTTAGAAAACATCCCCTTGGGTAAGAGGGGATTAGTGTTATTACCATTACCTTACTAGTAATTACCATTGTCATCTTTACTTTTAGATGAGATAATGAAGACTCTATAAGGGCAAATTGCACTGCTGTGCAAGGTTGAATATGTGCCTGCCCTGGGATTTGAACACAGGTATACTCAACCTAGTCTATACACTCACCACCACTTGCAGTATCTCCCTGAGTTATCTAATAACTTAAGACTTTGTCCCATCCAAATTCACTTAGAAGTCTTAAAACTCACATTTGGAAATAAGCACTTCAAGGTGGTATTTAAGGTCAAATGAGATAAACAAATGAGGTCCCTACTTCAGGGACTTGCAAACCTGGAGGAAAGACTGCGTAAATCAAAAGGTTGACACCTGAGGGAGCAAGGCCGGTGGATGGGAGGCCTTTCAGAAACCCAAATGGCCAGAACCTGGAACTATGGCCTCTATAACAGTGCAAAACGATGCCCCTGTACGGTAAGCCGCCGAGTCCATGGCATTTTGTAATGGCAGTCTGAAAAGACTTGCACAAAGAATTAAGTTTGTTTTCTAACTCTAACTGAGCCAAGAGGGTTAAAAACAGAATAGCACATGCTTTGAGTAGCAAACAGTCTGTTACAGCTCCAAGAATGGCTCTAAAATGGAGCCCATGGAGAGATAGAATTGGCCTCAATAAAAAGAAGAGCTGTGTCTAAGAAATCCTGGAAAAATACACTTATTGAGAGTGCTGGCTCAGATCTCTTCTGACAAAAGTGAATTTCTGAATATCAAATGCCTTAGACTTACTGTAGAACTGGTATGTTCCATCTATCATTGATATTCTAATAAATCCCTATAGAATGTGATAAAAGAGTTGCACACTTTTACACAGCAATTTGCCAGTTATGGTGATAACCTGCTACTATTATGGAATATTGGACTATGCATACAACTACTTTATCTTAGCTCAATGGGGAGAAATATTTGTTCCAATAGTGTTTAGAATAAAGTTATCATGTCTGTATCTCATACTCTGAGCAACTACTGTGAAGACAACAATATGCATTGTATTAATTACTGTGGCTGTTCTACTAACATGTTTTAAAACCTTCTCATTGTCGTTTCTTATTAAAACTAATAAATTTTTACTTTCTTGTTAAAGTTACATTATAAAAAAATGTAATTCCATCAAATCTAACCTGGGCAATCCTTTTTGCCTGGTCTTGATGAGAAGATTCTGACACTTGGCAATATTTTGGTCAGGTAATCTTTGAAGTCTCATGTCATCCTTGTTTATTTCTGTTTTTTCTTACATATATGTGTATACTTTAAACATAGTTTCAGATGTATGGTAAAGTTACAAATATATTATATGGAGTTCTTATATTCTTACATCCATTTTTTTCCTTAACATAGTGCTCTTCTGTAGGTTTAAGTCTCCACCAAAAGTCAGGCTGAGAGTTGGTTCCAGTTGGGTGGTGTTGAGAAGGTGGTACCTCTAAGAGGTGTCTGCTTCTCCACCTTTATTTGACACAACATGAACCCCTTACATGAAACTGAGCAGTATGGGCAGCACACTCTTGGATCTACAGAACACAAATATCTCTCTTCATAGAGCTAGTCTCAGGTCTTTTGTTACAGCAACAACAAAAAGGATTGAGACAGGTACATCTGTCATATCTAATGAACAAAATATCCACTGAGCCTTTTTTAAACTTTGTTTTAAGGACAATTATAAATTTTATTTCGCTCTCAGTTTAATTATCCTAGAGTGTTTGTTTGCTTTGAAGGCAACTACAAAAAAAAAAAGGAACAAAAAACAAATGATTACTTCTGAGACTCAAATTAAGCAAGGAAGTCTCCAGAAAAAAAGCAAAACTATTCTGCTTAATTCTTTTTTTAAGGCAATAAATGGTATCACTTCACCTTTGATATTTCCCATGTTCCCAGGCTTATGCTTTTGCTTTGTTTCTCCACAATTTACAATTATACATCACAATCCAAGCAATGAGAGAGTCTATTGCAGTGAATAACAGAAGTAATAGGAAAGATATCAGGATTATTTTGTGGCTGTGAAAGTTCAGATGAGATGTTGTGAACACATCCCATGAATCAAGCCTTTCTGTAAGCCTTCCACATTGCATCTCAAATTGGTTCCATAACCAGTGCCATAAAGCCAGGACTGAGCCCTGTTTAGCCAGGGTTTCAAGTAGAAAGTCAGTCCTCACTTTGTCAGCATTTGACACTAGAACAGAGTCCTACACAGGCGTGGCATCAGAAGGGCGCATGTACTCCTGGGTAAATGTGCTCTAGTGCATCCAGCTGCCTGGCAAGCCCAGTGCTAAAGTGGTCAGAAGAGGACTGAAGATGATGAGCAGGAGGGTTTTAAAGTTCCTAGGCATTCATGCTTCTTCCAGAAACATTAGCATCCAAAGGCAATGATAGCATCAGCTGCAGAAAGGATCTGCTTTCCTTTCTAATGCTTGTTAGTTTGAATTTGTTGAAATCCTAACTCCCAGCCCAATGGGGCTGATAATCTCTTCTAAGTATATACTCATAAAAAATCAAATAGTTGTAGATGGACTTCAGTTCATTGCAAAGAGAAGAAAAATGAGGAAACATGGACAGAGAGATAGCTTAGTGGCCTAAGTGCCTTCCTGGCAAGCGTAAAGACCTGAGTTCGACCCCTCTTCCTCTGGAGCTGATGCAATACTCATCCTTGAGTACTTTTTGGGCTCTTTTTCAGGCTTCAGGCCACTCAGGGTGCCAAGCTGCGGGAAGGTCCGCTACTCTGTCAGTTTTGACTTGGTGGGCGAAACAAAAGACCTAGACTCTTGTAAAATGACAGCTATTGCAAAATGGAGACCATAAAACCCCTAGAAATGTGATAAATGTCTAAGGAACAAAAACAATAGCCAAGATAGCTTCTTAAATTCCGTTGTCAGAATGCAACTACAATGAATTTATGTGAAAGATTAATGCAGAGTTGCTCTCCTTTTATTTTTGTTAAAATACAACTTCAAAGGTAAAGCCAAGATTTTACTTTGCTTTGTCTTTCTTTGGATTCAGGTAGTAGATTTTATTTTTCTTGTAAATTTCCTTCTTTGGAAATAAACCATGAAGCCAATTTTTGTTTAAGCAAATGTTTGCTCCTAAGTTAGATATAAAAAGATAATTACGAAAGCCTGAAAAAATTGTCAAACTGAAAGGATATGCATACATTGCCTCTTAAATTTCTAATTTATTCCTTTAAAGAACCCCAAACTGGAAATTTTAGAAGACAAATGACAAGAGTGATTCATGCAGGAGAGAAAATGGAGAATTACAATCAATTTGGTGGAAAAATTTTAGCATTATATCAAAAGGAAAATGGCTCTATAATAAACACTTTAAAGTAAAATGCTAAAAAAACTAAAATGTTGACAAAGGATAGCTGATAAATATTTATTAATTCATTGTTATTTTTAAAAGAGTAAACAAGAGTGAAAAATTACAAGCAATACAGAATTTCACTGAACAAAATGACAGGAATTCTACAATAGTTATTACATTGCATATTGCTATCTTCAAATTAGTTGATTACTAGATAACCACCTACAAAATTGGTCAAAAAATTGAAAAGAAAAAATTTGACCATTATTTTTTCTGAACTGGGGATTGAACTCAGGTCCTTGTGCTTGCCAGGTGTTCCTTTTAATATATCAGTAGAAATGAGCAATACAATTATCCAAGTTATACTGCATATATACAGATTTCCTTCCTCCTTTCTTTCTTTCTTTCTTTCTTTCTTTCTTTCTTTCTTTCTTTCTTTCTTTCTTTCTTTCTTTCTTTCTTCTCTCTTTTCTCCTTTCCCTTATCACAGTTGTTCCTTTCCTGTAAACTATCTCTTTCCCTTTCATAGTATCTATTGTACTTTTCAATTTTTATACCTTTCAGGACAATATAATGTTTATGCATGCGAGTCTGATTTATTTTATTTATGAGAATAGTTGCATCCTTTTACTGTAAAAGCCTCAATTTTATCTTATTATGGCCTGCTCAGCCTGCCCTAGGAGTGGGACTGGCACAGCATGTGGTGCCAGGGATTGAACCTCGGTGCCTGTGGCTGGCTGCTGAAGCTTGTCTAAGCAGGAACTTTAGACCCCTGAGCCTTCTTGCTGGTCCCAAGTTTATCTCTTTATAGCTTAGAAATCCTTTATTATACAAACTAATCACATCTTTTTTTATGTATTTCTCAGTTTATGGGCATTTGAGTTGCTCCCAAGAATTAGCTGTGACAGTTGTGCTGCTAAAAACATGGGTATACATGTGTTGTTGTGGTATGATGCATTCGGTTTTTGTGTGTGTGTGTGTGTGTGTTTTTTTTTTTTTTTTTTTTTTTTTTGCAAAAATACCTAGAAGGGGAATAATGGGTTTGAATGGGATCTCCAGTTCTAGTTTTTGAGGAATCTCCACATGGATTTCCCTAATGCTTGTATCAGTCTCTACTACCACTAACAATGGAAAAGTATCCCCTATTCCCCACAGCATCTCTAGCATTTGGTATTGGTTGATCTCTTGATAATAGCCTTCCTTTCTTGGGTGAGATGAAATATCAGTATTATTTTAATTCACATTTCTCAAAAGTCCAATGATGTTGAACACTTTTTATATATTTATTTGCCATTTGTATTTCTTTATCCGAGAAGTACATACTCATCTTAGTGGTCCATTTTTGATCAGGCCTTTAAATTTTGAGGGCGTGAATTTTTAAAAATTTTTATTAGTTTTAGGTAGAAGTTGTTTGTCTGAGGGGAAGTTGACTAAATCTTTTCTCAATTAATAGTTTCTATTTTCACTCTGTAGGTGACTCAGTGTGCAAAACTTTTAAAAGGATGAGGTCCCAGTTGTTGATTCTTTGAAGTAATTCCTTTGCAGTTTGGGTTTTATCTATGAACTTGCTACATATCCTTTATGCCTTCAAGATTTCTACCTATGTTCTTTTCTAATAGATTTTTTATTTCTGTTTTAATGTTTATATCTTTGATCCATTTTTATTTTAGTTTAATACATGATGATAGATACAAATCTAATTTTGCCTGTGGTATGTAGAAAGAGCCATGGCTTTTCCAGCATCATTTATTAAGGAAGCTGTCTTTCTTCCAGTGGGTATGTTTGGCCCCATTATCAAAAAATGTGTTTGCAGTTGTGTCTCCATTTTTAGTTTGTTCCATTGACCTCCACGTCTTCTTTTGCCATTATCATGCTAATTTTATCACAGTAGCTTTATAGTATATTTTCAGGGATTTGGATCCCTCCCGTCTTTGCTACATTGCCCCGGATTGCTTTTGCTATTCATTTTCCTCTTTTTGTTTTCCTGTAAATTTTCACGTTGCTGAGATACGTTTAACATATTTTGGGTTGCAGGCATTTAAACCTCAATGTGTTTTTATTCTTCTATGTGTCCTGCAGTTCCCAGGGGGCACAGATTAATTGAGCTATTGATTTTGCAGCAATGAGTGGAGTATCTTGGTGATAAGAGGTGCTTGTTATAAAGTGCAAGAATAACACTTTCTCACTTAGCACTTCCTTTTTTATGAACTGAGACCTTTTAGAATTTGAAGTACTCAGTTATTGACAAGCATAGTAATGCAAATGTGCTAACAGCAGTTCTCAATCTGTGGGTCGTGACCCTGGTGGGGGTCGATCGACCAAAACACAGGGGTCTCCTAAAGCCATTCCAAATCATAACTATAGCAAAATTACAGTTTTGAAGTAGCCACCAAAATTATTTTTTGGTTTGGGGTCACCGCAACATGAGGAACTGTATTGTGTGGTCACGGCATTAGAAAGGTTGAGAACCACTCAACCTTTCTTACTTAGACTAGAGTCTAAGTACTAGACTGTAGTACTTTTTTTATGCCTGCACTGTATGACCACACTGCTTATCCATGCTTTTATATTCCCAACACAACCAAATGATCTACACCAGATATGATAGACATATATTCCAATTACTGTGATGTGATTATGACACAGTTCATTTCATGTGTTTACATGTCACACTCTAGCCCAGTTAACATACAATAGTACCATGTTCACAAACTTAATTTTTTCCACGATTCTCAAGCATGGTGATATTAGTGTTCTGTGGGGAAGATGGCCATAACAGTGTTCCACGCCTTCATGAATGGAAGCAATATTTTCCCAAAGATTTCTCTTTGCAAACCAGATTTATAAACAGATATGTTCAAAAGCTGTGGCATTACTGTGTCTATGAGTTTTACACTTGATCTTAGCCATAAGTCCAATAAACTATGTATATGTATAATGTTTTAAAATATTTTTTAGAATTTAATGCATAAAAGGATAAATTTGAAGAAAAAATATTTATTCAATTCACTCTTTCCTAGGAACTTAAATTATTTCTAGAAAAAATATTGAAAGATAAGATCAACTCTTTCTCAGCAAGTCTTACCGTGTTTCCAATTTATCTATGGAAAAAACTAATCTCTACAATTCCAGACACTCTGAAAACACTAAAAATATCTTCACTTAAAACTGCAACCAACAAATAGATTGGGATGCGGCTCTATCTCTGTCACACCAGAAGCAATACTGAAATGTTAACTAAGCCCATGGATGCCACACAACAGAGTGAATGGTGTGTTTAAATAGTCTCTGAGCATGTGACACACACTTAGAACAGCAAGACCTTCTGCCCCTGCTTGGAGTTGCTTCGCCATCGTGCAGCCTGGCAACTTTCTCTCCCTCTGCAAAGACAAAAATTTGTGCATCCTTCTCCCTGTGTCATAACAAAGATGCTGTTTATTCCCAGTCTGTTGTAACTTGGCTTGTCCAGAGCATTGAACAAGTTGGAGGAGAAGCATATTTTAATTGCACATTGTTCTGTACAATGTCTAACAAAAGTATGAACAACGCCAACCATAGATAGCTAATTGCTGAAGACCTTTATGAGCAATCATAGATAGGCTTAAACTTAGCATAGCATGCTGATTGATGGAATTTATGTTAATGCCTACAAAACAAGATGAGAATTAGCAGACCTTAGTAAGCTATTCAAGGCTAAGGGGATCTCTTACGTGGTAAGAGAGTACTGCAAGTATGTATCCTTAACTCTGCCTGGAGGAACAGTTTCATTAAACCTTTACTGAGGAGAGATTACAAATTAGTAACTCCTGAGTAGCCAGGCATGGTGGCACACAGCTGTAATCCTAGCACTTGGAAGGCCGAGGCAGGAGGATTGGTGTGAGTTCGAGACCAGCCTGGGCTACAAAAGTGAGCTCAAGGCCAGCCTGAACTGCATAGCAAAACCCTCTCTCAAAAAGACATTAAAAAAAAAAGAAAGAAATTGGTAACTCCTGAAGGTGTGTTATGGTGTATGTATTTATATTAACTGTTGCATAAACGTTAAACAGTTTACTCTGTGTTTTAAGTTTACTCTTGCTTGGCTAATTCTTGTATTTGTTCTGAAATCTCAAGACATTAAATCCTCCAGCTCATAGATAAGGGAGGTGCCTGAACTGTTAGCCACACATAGAGATTGCAGCCACTGGCTGGTTTAGATGCAGAATGGACAGACCAAGTAAATGGCCTTCCACCCCAGCTTCACCTGTTTCTGCTCTGTGTTTTACAAGATGGAACTGAGTAGACCATCTATGTGAGAATTCCCTTAGGCATCTGTTGCTCCTAGACTCTGGGGCCTTTCCTAGACTCCATAAAACATGTCTGGGTGTATTCAGGCATCTTCAGTTTAAAGTCACAAATAGCTGCCCTAAGTGAACAAACTCGAGACTGAAAGTGACTGTATCAGATACTGCCACCGTTAAGGAGGAATTAGGAAAGTCTATGGGAAACACAGAGATAATTGCTAGTTTGTAATTTTTCCACAGTAACAGTTCTCTCTGTTTGTATCTCTAAATGATGCTCTCAGGAAGATTTCCCTTGGCTG
Source organism: Myocastor coypus (assembly GCA_004027025.1). Classification (NCBI taxonomy): domain Eukaryota; kingdom Metazoa; phylum Chordata; class Mammalia; order Rodentia; family Myocastoridae; genus Myocastor; species Myocastor coypus. Next base: position 27,824 of record PVJA010011588.1, on the reverse strand, counting down.
TTGAGATGATTTGCTGTGAACTGATGGAAGTAATAATAATTAGCAACCTGAGAACCCATATGACATAACCATGTGGTGTAACTGCAGATGATTTTCGTATTATTTAAGCAATGTGTAAAGCACTTATTTAAGAACTTAGTATCATCCAATGGAGATTAGTCTATTTTGTCAAATCCCGCATTTCTCTTCCTATCTAACAACCACCTACATATGTTTACAGCAAGTTATATGAGGTTTTGTAATGTAATTTAGGCTAATTAGCATAACTACTTACTGTTACCCTACCTGAGTATTGCAGAAATATTCTTGGGGTTTTTTTTTGTGTGTGTTTTTTATTGTTTGTTTTTTTTGTCGGACTGAGTTCAAAGTCACGACCTGGCACTTGCCAGGCAGGCACTTGTGCCATGGGGCTATGTCCCCAGCCCATTACAGAGATATTCTGGATGTGATTCCACTCATCTGGGGTTGACAAAGGCCCTTTTGTTTCTGGACCAGTAGAGGAGCCAAAGAATTTTGATTGTTGATTTTATGACCTACAGGATATAAGCATTCAGATAGAAATATAAAAGAACTATTTATATTTGAAATATTATCCAGAAGTGTTATTATTTTAATTGGAATAAACAATAATTAAGCAAAAGAATTGCCAAGCCCTTAAAATGTGGCGTGCTGATAAAGTCATAGGGCACAGAGCAGGAGAGTCTAGTCTCTAAAGCCTCACTTTTGGATTTCTTAGCTGTGTAACCATGAGCAAAATATTAGTCCATTTATTATTCAGGCTTTTTCATCTGAAAAATGGAAATAAAATAGTGATATCACCCCCATTGGTCTCCGGTATACTCAAAGGTTGAGAACAGTGTCTGCCACATTGAAGCCCTGAAAATTTTAGCTATTATTATTTTTATTATTTGTATATTTGAAAGCTTGACAGAGTTTTGTCTCGGGCCACTAATGTACTTGCTTTCCATACACTCATTTGCTCCATTTTTGTGATGACTCTATCTTGAGGGCTCTTTGTTCCTTCTTCTGTCCATATTAGTGCTGAATAAAAGATGCAGAGTCAGGAGGATCATGAGTTCAAGGACAGATCTGAACATAGTTTGAAGCCAGTGTAAAGTGTACAGTGAGATCCTGCCTCAAAAAAAGAGTACATAGGTCGCCCCCCAAAATTTTTTAAAATGATATAACCTATTAATGTGGCTATTTCTGCCTTAGGCACTGATAAGAAATAAACATTAACAAGTAGAAATAAAACATGGATGATAAAAAAAAAGATGCAAAGAGATTGCTGCTTTATCATGCTAAATGAAGATTTGGGGGCTCTGTTGCTTTCTTCTTTCCCAGACATCATTTAATTAAGGACTGGAAGAAGGAAATTTCAGCAGTGATTCTGGCAGGAAAGAGCTAGGAGATGACACTAGGGGTGGTCACAACAGGACAGAAAGGAACAGCGCTTGGTGAAAAATGACCTTTGAGGAGGCCTTCAGGTGAAGACCCCAACCGCCGTCTCAGCTCCTGCAGGCAGGCCAGCTGCTCTCAACTATATAGAATACAGCAAAGCTTTGGCTAACAGGGGTGGGGACTCTGAACTTGTTTAATAGCTACGGGACCTCAAAAGGTAACTGCAACCTTCTAGACCAAGTTACAACAAGCTGAGAAATTTCCTAAAAAGGAAAGCTGCCAAATAATTGCTATTGCAATTTAGATATGTGAATCTACTTATGTTATGGAGAAATTTTTCATTGCAATAACTTTGAAATGGTGTTTGGATGGTTTTAATTTCCATATTATAGAAATTATACAGCCACGTTCACTAACTAGAATCAGTTTTGAGAATAGTCAAAAATCATTTCCTTTGCAAATAATTCTCTCTAGTATTTTAAATATCTCTTAAACTCATCATTTACTTTTATCCTTTGATAAAAGTTTAATTTTTAAAACATAAATGTTCCTTTCTCATGACGTTAGTGTATCCAATACCAGGTCGCAGAGTTTTCCTTACACTCAGAATAACTGTCATACCAAAGCTCATTTTATATTTTCTGTTATATCTGTAAGTGAGCGACAGCATAGTTATGTATCCTGTGACTATTTTATATTTCGAAAATTGCATCTTCATTTTTATGGGTTAGCTTATCCTTGAAGTCTCTCATTTGCTGTTTTCTTTGAAGTCTCAGAATTCTCTAACATCAATTGCCTTATCAAATTCTCCCTTAATTTATCTTATATTAAAATATACTATTTTCCTCTTCCTTTATAACTTATTTCTAATACTTAATAGTTCCTCTTTGGCTTCTGGAAACTTACAGCTTAATACAAAGGCCAATGTATTGGGAGATGCTGCCGAGTGGCTCCCCGAGTCTTGGTGAGCAAACCTTTTCTTAGCCAGGCTTTTCTTTGTATCCACTAGAGCAATTGATGCATTTGGGGAACATGGGCGAGGAGAACTCATTTGAATGGGGAAGGTGGGAAGTTGGGATGGACAGGTAAGGACAGCAAGAGTTGGAGAGAAGATAGCTCACATGGGTGAACCTAGCTCCTGCAGGGAATCAGGAAATAAATTTCACACTTTAGATAGTTCAGGTAAAAGTGAGTACAAGAGAAATGAAAGGTGTGGAGTAGTGTAGATTGATTACATTATACAGTACGTAAGTTAAAGCTATGGACATTGTTATGTAGGTAAGGGAGAGCCATCAAGGATCCAGGGTACAGGCGTATGCCTATCGGAGCTGTTTTATAGAAAGAGGACTACAGTATCATGGTGGAGACTATCTTAGCCGAGAGGGCAGATCAGTGGCGGGAGATGTTTGTTTATTTTATCTTTCATTTAAAATCAGTTCCATGTTGTCTTTTTATATCATTTATTTATCTTTTCTCTGCTAAATATCTACTTGTACTTGGCCTTCTCAGGTCATAAATTATTCAAGGCATGGTTAATCTTGCTGTCCTTTCAAGCATTTTATGTGTTTGTTTGTTTGTTTGTTTATTTATTTATTTATTTATTTTGACAGTACCAGGGACTGAGCTCAGGACCTTGCACTTGCCAGGCAAGCACTTATTCCACTGAGCTAACTCTCCAGCCCATTTCAAGCATTTCTTACTCTGAAGTTATCATCCTGCCTTGAGCATAACCAGCAACACCACAACCGTCATCGTATTAGCTACATTCATGGAGTTCCTGCCAAGCACCATGAAATCTCATTTAATCCTTAGCAAATGCTTGGGCTCATTTTATGCATGTTTAATCAGGAACTTAGAGAATATAGTCACTTGTTTTAAATTATGCAGTTGTTACCAGGTAGAGTCAGGATTCAAAACCAATTTCTGTAACTCCGAAGTTGTTAACAATGTTAAAGTATTCGATAGTGATCAATGATCACTTAAAAGTATTTTATTCTATTTTTCTATTTTTAAGAGTAAAAACAAAAGCAAGAGCAAAACTCAGAAACAAAGATGGAAACTGGGTAATACACAATATGTATGCTACAGATTTGCAAAATAAGAGTAGCTGATTAACAGTGGTTCATGTATTACCTACTTTTATTGTCAAATCTGTTGCTCAGATTAATGGGCACAGTTACATAAGACTGGACATATGATTATATATTACCATTTATTTTCAAGAAACATTACATTTTTCTTATGTCTTTTTTCTCTTACCCTTTTAAAAATTTATTTTATTTTATTTTATTTTTATTTTTATTTATCTATTTTTTAATTAATTAATTAATTAATTAATATTTTTCTTGTTTAAGAACCTTTGTTTGTTTATTCACTCATTTTTATGGCCGGTTCAGCCCACCCCGAGGGCAGGGCTGGCGCAGCATGTGGTGCTGGGGATCGAACCGCAGTCCCTGAAGCTGCCCAAGCTTTCCCAAGCAGGGGCTCTAGACCACTGAGCCATCCCGCCAGGCCCCAAAAAATTTATTTTAAAGAGAATATAATAATAATTGATCTGACATTAGACATGGTACATACTTAGGAGACCAAGATGGCAGGCATTTAGCATGGCTTTCGTATTACACATTGCTGTTCTCAGTGTAGTTGCTTAGATGCAGATACCAGCACACAGATTTAGCCAAGGTGAAAATTGTACACATTAACTGCTATTTTCAAAACAACTGATGGAAACTCTTAGTACGATCAAGTCAGCCGCCCTGTATATATACTTGCATGTTGTTCCTCCTGCTTTTTTCCCTACCTTTTCTCTTTTCTCTCCTCTCAGTGACTACTTGTGAAAGAATAAACAAATAGACATATTGATTCAAGAATGAAGGCTTGTGGGGTTGAGATATATAGGTAAATTAAACTTATCAGTTAATATTGGGAAGATACCATGTGTTAAAATGATATATGTTTGTTTTGTATGTTGTCATAATAAAGGTAATGGTAGTATATAGTATAAAGCATTGTTTAGACAATAAATAAATAATCATTATTAAATAACCATATATTTAGTAACTATGCTCTATCCAGATTCACAGATATTCTTTTAGGGCTGTTACTGTGTGTTCCTAGATTTGGAACTAGATTTCCCATTTTGTTCTTAGATTTCCCTGCATTCCCACTATTCATAAGCTATAGTAATTTTTGGAGCCTTCTAAAGCAGTGGCTCTCAACCTGTGATTGCAACCCTGGCAGGGGTCAAATGATCAACACACAGGGGTTGCCTAAAGCCATTCTGAATCATAACTGTAGCAAAATTAGGTTTGAAGTAGCCACCAAAATTATTTTTTTGGTTTGGGGTCACCGCAACATAAGGAACTGTATTGTGGGGTCATGGCATTAGAAAGGTTGAGAACCACTGCTCTAAAGGCTTCTTTGGACCAGGAGTATTTCTGGCTTTATTAGGGGACCACTTGCTGATGTCTGGTGGGAAGATTGAAAGCACCGTTCTCTGACTCAGGTTGACAACTCTGAGATGGAAACCTTCCAGTACTCACCTGTGTGATCAGGCTAAAGCTGGCCTAGCATGGATTTTGCTTGAGATCAAGCATTCTTTGGCAATTCTATTCCGCTATTTTGTTTCACTCACCTTTTACTTTTTTACTTGTTAATGACAAACCACCTGCCATGAACTGTCATTCTGAGTCTGCTTCTGGGAAAACTGACTTAAAATATTGATACACTGAAATGTAATAGATGTGCTCTTTTACCTGCTAAATAAGTACTAGTTTTCAATGTTTAATGTGGTATATGTGTCTTCTTACTTCATCTTAACTGGAAAAAAGAACAAACAACAGCTTTACATACAGTCACATTTCAAAATTTCCTGTTATTTTGTAACTGTTCCTGCATTAGGATTTTTGATCTGAAATAATTTTTATAGTAAGCTACACAGGTACATTTCCTGAATATTATCTTCATATATACAGATGTACAGATTATGTATGTGTTGTATGGAGTTTAGAAATTGCTGTAAAAATTCATTGTTGAGTTTCCAGGACTTTGAAATGTGAAGTTCTTAAGTTATGTTCCAAATATAGTACATGTGTTTTTGCGAAGTGGATACATTTTGAACTCACATGGTTCAGATGGTTCTGTCTCCTCCAACGTTATGAGGAAACCATTGACCCATTTCTTTTCTCCATTTCCAAGGCTGAGCATTTCATTTTCTGCACCAGGACCACACAGAAGCAAATCATTCCAAATTTAGCACAGAGGGAACATCGCATGTTTAAATCATGGATTTTTTGTTTGTTTGTTTGTTTCTAATGGGTTTTGGGCCTTGTGCTAACCTTGTGCTCCACATTGTTCCAGGTAATGTTCCAAATGCTGGCATTTACTTCTGGTGATGGTGAGCAACTCTCACAAACAGCCAGGAAATAAATAAATTGAGTGCCCTTTAAATAGAACTCAGTAGTGCTTGTGGTGTACGAAGAACTGGCCCTGCTCCCTCCAAGCCCCTTCACTTAGGTTGTAAACTGTGGCTCCATCACCCTCTGAATCCTCATATTACAGGGCTTTGCTCAGTGGGTGGAACAATCTAAACCATAACTGTTCCTTAAATGTGTAGGGAAAACAGACAAAAATGGGAAATTTCAGTTAAGGAAAAGATATATTTTCATTCTTAACTGTCCTGAGATACACTGTAGTAGAAATTTCCTTTGTCTGGGAGATTATGTTTTTGAATCCTGATTAGAATATGTTCTAAAGCCTCACAGTGAGATAGATGCCCTTGTGTTCAGGGTCTGCTGAGGCCCCAGTACAGAAGGGCAAGGTGTGGTAATTTTGGGAAACTACTATAATACAGAGAAGCAGGTGTAAGACCAAAGATTAGTAACCAACAATGACCAAAGAGAAATGTTGAGATTCTAATTTGCTGTCAAGTTCTAGGGCCCATGACGTGCTGGGCATTAAGAAGGAATCCAAAGGATAGAGACTGGTTAAAGTCAGGGATGGGCAGAGTGGTGAAGGTGGCAGGAGGACAGAGGTGGGAAGGTTGGAGTCGATGCAGAATTCTGAGTTGACAAGGGCTTCCTTACAATACCTCAGAGCATTGGTTCCTATTACAACTGCAGGATCTAACAAACAAGTTATATTGAAATCTTATGTAACAGCTTAGAGTGATTCATTTTTATAGTTGAGGAGCACTCAATTAGGCAGTAGAGTCATAAATAATAAAAGTTACTATCATTATCATTGTTATAATAATGGTAACCACCTACATGAGACTTACATGAGACTTACTTGTATGTGTACAGAATGTGACAAACACTTTCCCAAAACTTTTGAGTTGGTCATCAGCTTTTTGTGGCCACTCTGTGAGTTGCCATCATAATGTCTCTGGAATGGTTGATGAATCGGAAGCACATAAAAGAGAATTTGTGGAGGCAGAATTCAGAATCCAGGAAACTGAGCTTCAGGATCTGCAATAAATTGCCCTCAGACATCCTATTCCTAGGTCAAGAGGCAGAAAATGCACATGATCATAGAAATGACCCCGTAGCTCACTTTAGCTTTTTCTTAGTGTGTTTTCTTTTGTGCTCACTAAATGTCAGAAATGTAGGTAGTTTATGAAGAACAGATATCCAGTTGGCTCATGGTTTTGGAGTTTGGCACTGCTTGGGTCATGTGTCTGCCATCTGTCTGGCATCTTATCAAGACCTTTTTGCTGCATCATTACGTGGTATAGGGCATCACATGATGAGGCAGAACTAGTGTATCACACTAGATCTTTGTTTCTCGCTGAATGCAATTAATATGAATTTTGGAATTAAAGTTCCACCAAGCAAACTTTTTTTTTTTTTTAATTTTTTTTTGGCTTTCTTTCTTTCTTTCTTTCTTTACTTATTTATATGGCCGGCTCAGCCTCAGGACTGGCACAGCATGTGGTGCTGGGGATCAAACCGTGGTCCCTGAAGCCACCTGTAGGCGCTTTAGACCACTGAGCCATCCTGCAGGGCCCACACCAAGCAAACTTTTAAAGGACACATTACAACATAGCCATCCTAAGTGTTGATTCAGTGTTGCACACAGAGAATGCTTTGGAGACCCAGGGTGGGTGAGAATGTTGTGGGTAATCATCTATAAGGTGACAGGACTTTCAGAATTTAAGAATTAACTTCAAACTCAAGCTTAAGAAAGAAGGGGGTTCACTGATAACAATCCTGAAAGGTTCATGAACTGTTCTATCTCAGAACTCAACACTGTTATCAACAAAATTTCTCCACATCTTGTTTTTTTCTGTTGACTTTCTTCCCATACAAGCCTCTTTCTGTGGACCTCTTGGCAACCCTAGGATTATATTCTGTCTAGTTCTTATTATTAGTCAGAAGATTTTCCTATCTGAGATTTCCAGTACCACCTCCAGGACCAATGGGCAGTTCCAGTGACCACGTCCCTTAAGACATTTATCACTGGTATCCATTGGGCTGGACTACATGCTGTGGTCACCTAAGCAGCCATGCACTGGAAGAATATTTTTACTTAAACTATCTAGATTAGAGATGTAGGAGAAGCTGTTCCCCAAGAAGAGACTGAGCATAGATGCCAAGAAAAAGGAAGATGAAAGACTCGAGATAGTAGGGCAAATGACAAAGCTCTTTCTCCCATATCTTTATATAATGTACGAATTGAAAGAAATCAGGTTACAGACAACTAAAAGAAAGATATCATAAAAGTGCTAAAGTCCATTGGACACTCAAAGCATATAAAGCAAACCTATAGATGGAGACAGTATCAAAGACTAAAGAATATAAGAATGAAAAATAGTTCAACATGAAAGTAGGAAAATGTGTTAGTATGAAGGTGAATACTTTGACCTTGGCCAGATCATTAGAAGCCTTTAAATGTCAGCCTAAGAAATATTTTGATTTTTTTAGATAGACAATGAACAGATACCTATCACATGTATTTTTGCCCAAAGTGAAGTAAATCCAACTCCTATGTAAGATTACTCTTGCAAACCATGGATCTCCAATGGTTTCACATTTTCATGACTATCCTCATGAAACTATTGCTAAAAAGACACACAGCTGGGTAGACTGGTCTTTGTCTTAGTTACTTTTCTTGTTGCTGAGGCGAAATACCTGACACTCAAAGTTAAAGGAAGAAAAGTTTATTTTTGGCTCACAGGTTGTAGAGGCATCATTCCAAAGGTTCCTGGCTCTGAGGCAGGGTAGTACAGCAGAGAAGCATCACAGAGGAGAACAGTTTTTGCCAGGAATAAGTCATCAAATCAGCAGTTGCAGCAGCAGCAACAGTAAAGAGATAAGAGGTGACAGCAGCAACCCTCTTCCTGTACCTTATATTCTAGAGAGTCTACCGGCCATGAGGGAAGGTAGCGCTCACACCCAAGTTGGGACACCTTCAGTCCCAGCATTGCACCATGAATCAAGCCCAGCAGCACAATCTTAATCCTAGAGGCGCTCTCCATAAACCTACCAACCTCTGTAAAGTTTCACCTGTGACCACAGGAAGCTTGGTGAGCATGCCTAGACACAAGGCTTTGTTTTTCCTTTGTCCCATATGGTGGTTCCAAGTAAAAGTATTATGAGGCACATAGTAGAACAAGTCACTGAAAAAACAATTCCATCAGCTTTCTGCTACCATCATATAACAGATAAGAAAGTTAATTTAAGGTAAGAAGGACCTCATCTTGGTTCACAGTTTCAGAGTTTTCAGTCCATGATCTCTTGATCCCACGACTTTGGGAGTAAGAAGAGGTTGGATATCATGGGGGAAGACATGAGGCTGGAGCAAAGCTGCTTATGCCATGGTGGGCAAGAAGCAGACAGGGGAAAGAGGCTGTGACAAGATAAACTCTTCCAGGCCACGCTCACAGCAATCTCCCTGCGCCATGTAGGCCCCATCTTCTGTTGAGCTAGGAACTCATGGGTAGAGTAATACACTGACTGGGTCAAAACTCTCATGATCCAACCATAGTCCAAAAGCCCAGGTGCTGGCTAGTAAGCCACCTGCACAAGAAACCTTTTGAGGGCCATTTAGATCTCATCCATAAAAATAACTTAAAATCCCAGAATGATTCAAAGAATGAAAGTGAGAAGGTGGGTTGAAGGCTGAGAATATACTTTTAAGTTGCAGAAATGCACCCAACAGAGATAGCTACAGGCAAGAACAGGAAAACAGAAGCTATTGGAGCAAGACCACAGAGTGAAGAGTGCAGTAGTATTCTGGTTGGTTCAAGGTGCTGTAAGAAAGTACCCTAGACTGGATGCCTGAACCAACAGACACTGATTCCTCACAACTCTGGAGCCTGGAAGTATGAGATCAGAGTGTCAGCAGACCTGATGTGTGGTGAGAGCTCGTTTTATAGCACGCAGATGGTGCTCTTCTTGGTGTTTCCTCACATGGTAGAGATCAGAAAGGCAGGAAGGAAACCCTATGATCTTCTTATACAGCCATGGCTGCCATGCACAGAGTCCCACCCTCAGGACCCACGCACACCCCAGAACCCTTGTTCCCCGCAGCTTCTCATGGAGCTAGGTTCTCAATGTTGGATGAAACATAGGCGTGGGGATCTGGAGACGCAAACATTAGTACATAGCAGGTACTGTTTCCACAGATGCCTTTTTTGTCTAAAGATGTGAAATAGATCAAATTCTTGCTGAGTGTTTTGGTTGGCAAAATGATGAAACTCGTGACTTCTTAACTTAAAATCTGGAGGCACTACAAACAAGAGTAGTTCTAGAAAAGTCTATTCAATGCTTGACTTATAGGAATTCACAGCCCTTTATCTCTGTGTTGGATTCATTGTGAATACAGGATAAGGAAGAACACAGGGTAATAATGTGCAGAGAAAAGAGGTTGGAGAAGCTTTTAAATTTGTTCTACTTTATATTTTATTTTATTTATATTTTTATGTATTTAGTAGAGGGTCTAAAGGGTCTCACTACACAGGGTGGACTCATCATGATCCTCCTGGTTTCAGCCTCCTAAGAGCTGGGACTGTGTCCAATCTCAATCTCTGTCTCAGCGCATCTTGCGGGAAGGGCCAGCCTGGCTTGTGGTGCTTGTTATTTTAATTTAGTGGCTTAGTGTTTCTGCCTGAGACATTGGAAGGCCACATACACACAGATGTGATTTTGCCTTGACTGGGGCTTGTAGAAGAATGCCTAAGGTTACTGAAATCCAGGTTAGTTTGGGAACAGCCAATGCCAGGTGAAGCAAATGGATTCGAACCAACAGAAGTGCTACATAAATAAACAAAAATGACAGTAGATACTATTTGAATGTGCCTTCTTAGAAGCATATTGATCAAGCAAAAAAAAGGTTAAGGAACTGGAAGATTTGAATAATACACATAGTGTGTCCAGAATAACAGATACACAGTGAAATTTATGGTTCTATCCACAGCAAGCCACAAAGCAAAGTTCCAGGGCATATATGGGAAGGGAAGACATGGAAACAGTGGTAGGAACTACAAAAGAAGATCATAGCGGGATATTATGTGGAAAGGAAGACAAGATACAGAACTGTTTTTAGCAGATACATGAGTTTTTTATTTTATTTTGTTTTATTTCTTTTTGGTGGGAACAGGGTTCGAACTCATGACCTTGCACTTGCCAGGCAGCACTTGTGACTCAGAGCTATCTCCTGAGCCTCTAGATACATGTTTTTACATAAATTCATCAAAATGGCAAAAGTAATAGCCAAAGTGTCATAGTGGTCCATGGATTCTCTTCTCTGTTGTCCAGAAGTTTTTTTTTTTTTTTTAAATTACCAGTTATGTATTTTTGGTTTTATTGCTTGTGCTTCTGATGTATTACCCATGAAAGGATTGGCAAAACCCATGTAAAAGAAAATTTCTCCTATATTTTTCTGAGATCTACATTTTTGGCCTAAATGTTTAGTTCTTTAATATATTTTAGATTGGCATTTTATATGAAACTGAATAAGCATTTGTTTTTATTATTTTACAAGGAGATATCTAGCTTTCTCAATATTACCTATTGAAGAACCTGTCTTTCCTTTCCTGCAATTCTTGCCACTGCTGGAGAAGGTCAGCTGATCACACATGCGAGTCTTTAGTCAAGGGCTTGTGGCTGCATTCTACTTGCCTGTAGTCTTTATGGCAGTTCCATATTGTTCTGATTACTCAAGCTTTGCATTTTGAAGTCAAGGAGTGCGATGTCTCTACATTTTGTTTATCTTTCTAAAAACATTTTTGGTATTTGGGATTCTTTTGGTTGCATGTAATTTAATGTGGCACCATATAAAATTTATATGTGCTTTCTTATAAATTTTAGAAATGTTTTCATTTTTATAAAAAATCTTCATTCAGATGACATTGAATTTATCTGTTGCTTTGAGGAATATGAACAAGTTAGCAATATTAAATCTTTCCACTTTGAACATGGGATGTCGTTTTACTTATTTGTCTTTCTTTAATTTATTCTACATTTTGTAGTTTACCATTTGTAATTATTCTTGTGTATTGAGGTATGAGTCTATAGTTATTGCTGTTTGGGAAACTGAAGCAGGAGGATCATAAGTTCAAGGCCAATGTAGGGAATTTCACAAGACCCTGTCTCCAAATAAAGTGAACTAAAAAAAAGGCTAGGGAGTTAGCCTAGTGTTGGAGTACTTATCTAACATGAGTATATGAGGCATTGGCTTCAATCCTCTGAACTGAAAAAAAAAATTCTGCTGTCTTAGTTTATTTTTAAGTATTTTATGCATTTTGATGCTATGGAAAAAACAATGTTTTAAAATTTTTTACTTAGTTGTTATAGACTATCATATGGCTCATTTTCTTATGTTGATTTTATGTCTTGCAATTTTCCTTGCTTTATTGGTTTTAACAGTGTGTGTGTGTGTGTGTGTGTGTGTGTGTGTGTGTGTGCATGTGTGCATGTGTAATCTTTAGAATTTTCTGCACAAGACTGTGTCACCAGCAGACAGATGGTGTGCCTCCTCCTTGGCAGTATGGACTCCTCTCTCCTTCCTGGCCTGTCTGCTCTGGCTAGGACTTCCCCTGTCATGAGGAGTAGAAGTGCTGAGAATGGGCTGCCTGGTCTTGTTCTGCTCTCCACGGAAGTCTTCAGGAATTTTTATCTTCGATTATAATGTTGTGAGATTTTTATGCTTGACCTTTACTAAATTAAAGCATTTCTTCATAATTCTTCTATTAATAATTTGTTGCATATTTTATTGTGAAAGAATGTTAATTTTTTTTTTATGCCTGGCTCAGCCTGCCCTGGGGGTGGGGCTGGCACAGCATGTGGTGCCAGGGATCAAACCACGGTCTCTTTGGTTGCCTAAGCTTTCCTAAGCAGGTGCTTTGGACTACTGAATCATCTGGCCAGCCCCTAATTTTTTTTTGTTTTGTTTTGTGCAGGGTCTCACTATGTAGCACAAACTTGTAGTATCCTTCTGTTTTCAGCCTTGCCAGTGCTGGTATTGCAGGCATGTGACACCATGCCAGACTAAGGATGTTAAATTTTATCAAATGTTTTTTCTCCATTGGTTGGGATGATCATGAGACTTTTTGTTTCTTATTTTTTTTTTTTTTTTTGCCAAAATCAAAAAAATTCTATTCACATAATTAGACTTCTCAAAGTAGAGAGAGAGCTAAGAAATAAATATTTAAAGATTTAAAATTTCTAAATTTAGTTGAAATTATAACACTACATTTCCAAGAAAAATGAGCCTTTTGTACTAGAAATTTGAAAAAAAAAAAAAAGAAAGAAATTTGAAAAAATCATACTAAGATACAAAAAATGAAATTGTCTAAAACTAATTATAAAGAAAAACATCATTAAAGCATATACATAAAAATATTATCTATGGAAGAATAAAATTAAATAGCATCTTATCTCACATTAGAAAAAAAAAGAGTGGGCTGGCAAGATAGCTCAGCAGTTTAAAGCGCCTGCTTAGGCAAAGTTTAGGCAACCTCAGGGAGCACAATTTGATCCCTGGCACCACATGCTGCACCAGCCCCACCTCCAGGACAGGCTGAGCTAGCTGTAACATACATAAATAAATAAAGTTTAAAAATACATATATGCTTATATAAAAAAAGAGCAAGTGGGTAAGAAGCTAGGCTAATTAATTCATAGGACTGAAAGAAAAGAAAAGAAGATCTGTCATTGAATTTTGTACTTAGAAGACATACCTCTGAAAATTGAAAGTGAAATATTTTCCAGTTATACTATCTGAAAATATTTTAATGCCTTCAGTCTATAGAAATAGCATATAGAAAATAACAGAGACCATAATCCAGAAGGTAAGAGAAGTTGCTGTATGGTCCTGGATAAAGAATAAAGAGCTCTCAAAATGGTAGATATGCAGTATTATGTAAGATATAATTATATCAGATGAACCCATTTAAAAGGTCATCATAGATTTCTAGGAAACAGTATCAATCTTATGTCAGGTTATATACATTATATATATATTATATGTATATTATATATATTATATATATGTGTGTGTGTATGTGTGTATGCATGTATGTGTATGTGTGTGTAAAAGACAAGGAAGAAATAATATAAAGTCAATGGAAAACGGAAATACACTTTTTAGAGGAGAAAGTATCATACTATGTCTTACAAGTAGACTGTAAGTCAATGATAAAGTATAAATCTTAAAACAAAAATTAAGATAAAAAATATTCAGAAAATAACTAAATATTAATTGATTAAAATTAAAATTAATATTTCAAAATAATACTTCAAAATTAAAGTTAAATTGTGAGCCCATTTAAGAGGCCAGAACATTATGTATCATACGTATGAACCTGTGTTCAATTCAGAGTTCTCACATAGTATTTAAATAAATTAATATATACAAAAATATCAACTAAGAAGAAGTTAGTTTCCATGGTAGTTACAAAATAGCTCCTGACACCACCACCATGGTGTCTCAGGTTTCTTATTTCACACAGTAATTGTCTCTGGACTTCACCATATTTCATCTGCTCTCGCATGAGCTTTCACTGGGAAACCATCTGTGTGCAACAACGGCTGCTCATATTTCAGTTGAACCGTGGTGAACACTTTAGAGTGTCCAGTATGCCCATGAGAAAAAAGTCTTAGCCAGTCTAATCTGGAGCTTTACTGATGTTTAAAAATTTAAATCCCTAGTTTTAGGGGCAATTCTCAACTATGAATCAATTTTATTTCAATAATTATTATGAAAGTTTATTGAGTTTAAACGAGACCATCTTTTCAAGGAAAAGGAAAGTTGTAAGTGGTCTGTGCTTTCCCAGGCCCGCCCACTTTCCTGGGCACCTGGCCCACCCTCAGCAAAATTTTGACATGTCTGACACTTATCCTAGCCATAGTGGCAGGTTGTGCTTCCCGTGCCTGGCTTGCCTACACGCACACACCTGCACACAAGGACGTCTTGTGGATGGTTAAGCTCAAAAGATATTGGACTGCAGGGTGAGAAAAATGTAGAAAGTATGTTGTTTCCCAAATGAGTGCATCTGAATTCTTCCTTAGTGTCTGTCTGGGTAATCATCTGGGAATCACCTCCAAGGCAATTTGAAGGAACAGCTGAGAACTCCAAAGGTGGGCCCAGGTGAGGCACGGCACAGGCAAACCTGTGGCCCTGCACTACTGCACACCTGCACAGAGCCCCTTCAGATCCGCTGCTGCCATGCTTACACACCGCAGGCACTAACGTGCTAGGAGCAACAGGCAGTCCCAGACATCCTCTGTGGAGGAAAGTGACTTTGGGGGACTCATTGCTCACAGTGGCTTTCAGGCCTCATCCTTGCTTGTGTGCACAGCCTGACACCTGCCCGGAAGACTAAGCAATCTGTGTGCTTACCTACATCTCTCCTGGCCCTGAGCTTCTTGGGAAAGCTGTAGTAGACCTTTGTTTTGTTCTTGTAATACGTGAATGGAACTTTTGCTTCTGTTCTGACAAATTTAAGGAAAGGAAGAGTCAAGCAACACTATCTGAAGTGAGAGGGGACAGATCCTGAAAGGGGCTTTCTTTGCAGCCAGGGTATACTCGGTTCAAACTTTTTGGTCTTTTTCGAAAAAGGGTCGCTATGTAGTTCAGGCTGGCCTTGAGCTCATTTTGTAGCCAATGCTGGTTTTCAAACTTGCAAGGATCCTCCTGCCTCAGTCTCCCAAGTGCTCAGGTTACAGGCATGTCCCATCATGCCTGGCTGCTTGTTTAAACTTTTTATGAGAGCCTGTGTGGACTCCAATGATTCTCTAGGCTCTGTTGCTGGAAGGTCAACTAAACAGACCAAAGTACCCACTCTGGGTGGAAGGACAGAAATAAGCGAGCGAAGTGAATAAAATGCACATTAGGTGACAGGAAACCATCGACAGAGGAAGGAGTTGGGAGAAGGGCTCAGGCCCTTCTAGGTGGGAGTGAGGTAGGGAGGACTTTACGTAGGGCTGTGTTGGAGAGACACATGAGGAGGAGGGTGTCTGGAGCAACGAAGGAATGGCAGGAAGCTCTGTGGCCCAAGTGAAGGGAGTGACGGACAAAGAGAATAGAACATGCAGAAGGCAGCTTACCTGGTTCTGGATGGACTCAAGCTCTGGAGAGATCTCTCTCTACACTCCCCAGATCCATGCCCTCTCTCCCCGACTAAGGTGCTCCTGGTTCCTGGTTCATTGTGTATCCATCTTACCAGTGACTGCCTGGTTTCCTTCCTCAGGCAATTCTACCCCTGCTTTTTTTTTTTTTTTTTTTTTTTTCTTTTTCTTTTTTTCCTCCCCTCTTCAACAATATTCTAGGCTCGCATAAAAGGTCTGAATAGTTTGTGTCATAAGCAACCAGTGTAATGTGGTTCTCACAAAGGTGTTTCTTAGTAAAAGAGTGAATCTCAAACTGATAGAACATCAAGCCCTGGGAGGCTCAGAGCTTGGGAACAGTTGCCTCTACCTAGAAATTGCCTCTTCGTTCAGGGTCTTATTTACATTTTTTCCTGTTTTTCCTTCTTCCTGAAATCTGGATCTCACAAGAATCTCTGGTAGCTCTTTAGAACTGATGGGTCAGGTCTGGCAGTTGGAGGCAACAAATACATCAAGCCCATGGACAGAAATATCATTTCATCATTGGCATTTGGGCCTGGTGCCCCATGGCACTTGCAGTACCAAAGACACCTGTCCCTGCCATCCAGTGAAGCCATGAGGTCCCCCAAGCCATCTGGAAGGAACTGTCTCAGAGTGCTCTGAGCTTCTTTCTTTCTTCCTACTTTAGAGAAGGGTGTACAGGGTGTTCAGGGCCTCACTACTAGATCAGACTTGGAGTGACTCACCTGTTTACAGCCTCCCAAGAGCTGGGATCACAGGCAAGTGCCACCATGCCCAGTCACAATTCCCATCTCAGCATGTGCTGGGGTAAGCACCAGCACCTCAGGCAGCCCAAGTTTGAAGCTCAGTCGCTGTGCCTGCTTGCAGGTGCTTTAATCCACTGAGCTATTTTGCCAGATCCAATATTTATTTATTTATTTATTTATTTATTTATTTATTTATTTAAAAGTTGAGGAGGACTTTTCCTTTTTTTTTTTTTTTTTTTTTTTTTTTTTTTATGGCTCCGGCTGCCTTAAGGGTGAGTCTGGGAATTGAACCACCATCCCCCTGTGCCTGACTGGGATGTCCCGTGCAGGCACTTAAACCACGGAGCTAACCCACAAGCCCCTTAGCTCTGAGCTTTTGCTGCTGTGTCAGAGTGAGTGAGGAAGCCCATGGTAGGGAGCAGCTGGGTATGAAGACAGAGAGAAGATAAAATGGTATAGGAAGCAGCAGCCAAAGACGTCAGAGGAGCCGCTACGTACTTCTTGGAAGTGAGAACAAGCAGGTAGCGGTCAATGGCTCAAGGGGAAGGAGAGGGGAGAGAAGACACACTTGGGAGCCTCAGTGATGCCCAAATCATCTTCATGATGACTCGGGCCCAAACTGAGAGCTGATAAGAGGAGATGAGGGCACCCATGGGTCTCTTTGTGGGTTGTCATCTACCTCACAAGAAGAAACATCTCCACATTATGCGCAGAGGCTGGTTTCTATTGGCACCCAGGCTTTAACTAAGGTATAACTAAGAGATTCAGAGAGTCCATGGAAAGGAGTTCTGCCATGGAGCTCTGGTTAGTATGTGTTCTCCAAGTTTCATATATTGTAACTTGAACCCACTAGGTCAAATATTCATGGTGTTCGATGACGGGGCCCTTGACAGTGATTGGGCATAGACGAGGGTGCAGGTGCTGATGGCTTTACAGGCGAAGGACAAAGGAACCTGAGTGACTCTTGTCCTAGGTGAGGCTCCACACTGCCTGGGACCCTGCAGAGAATCTCCACTACCCACGAAGATCTCCCCCAGTGTGGCTCCTCCATCTTGAAATTCTGAGATTTTGAAACTTGAGCTAAATAAATCTCTATCATTCACAAATTATTCTTTCTGTGGTAATTCTGGCAATGGTCACACCTATCGCATTTAAGGATACGTTGTACTTTTCATTACAATGTAGACCCATGCCCACATTTGTACTTGCAGGCTGCTAAAGACACAGTCACTCCTGTGAGCCAATAAAAAGCTAAGAGTTTTGCCTAAGTAGGTTTTGAATCAAGGCTTCTGATGCAGGCAAACGGGAAGACTTGACAGGCACTGTAGAAAAGCCTGGAAAGAACAGAGAACTCCAGGAGCCAGGGTAGCACTTGGTAAGAAAGACTCCTCAGAATTGCTTCTTCCAGGGCCGTTGTGTATCGTGAAGGTGATAGGAATCTTGGGTTTATGATTATACGGGAAGAAAAATAATGCTTTCTTTACCTCTCCTTGTTTCTTAATTGCAATGGGCACTGAAATAGAAGACCAGTTAGCAAGAAAAAAATGAAGAGAAATTTGTTAGTGTATTTCTTTTTTTTTTTCTTTTTTCTTTTTTTTTTTTGTCTTTTTGAAACAGGGTCTCGCTATGCAGCTCAGGCTGGCCTTGAGCTCACTTTTGTAGCCCAGGCCAGTCTTGAACTCACACCGATCCTCCTTCCTCAGCCTCCTGAGTGCTGGGATTACAGGCATGGGCCACCATGCCCGGTTGTTAATGTATTTCATGTACATATACATGAACTGCACCCAAGGAATAAGTAATTCGCAAAGGTTGGCTTTCAATTCGATTATAGAACATGTTATAATATAGTCTCAATAAAGAATACGAAAGTTTCCATGGAATGACAAGCAAAGGACAGGGATTTTGAGTGTTCATGTTGGCAACTTAATGAGAGCCAATATATGGTAAAGGCTTTTTAGTAAAGCTTACTGTTCATTTTTCTGGCAATGCTAGAAAAGCTAATGTCAAGCTGATGAGGGTAACGTTCTGATCAGTGGGAAGGTTTTTCTCCCTGGTGGAAAGTGAGTGCAGGGGAGGGTGCTTGAGGGCCTAACTTTATGTTCTGTTTTCAGACAGACAGAGGGAGGGTAAAGGGATTTCTGATATCGACTTCTTAATTTTATCTACAAGACAAAACAGTCTTTATGCAAAAGGCACGTGTTTTAAGGTAGCACATCATGGTCTCCTGTGCGATCTAAGGCTGTTTCTGGGAAATGTACGAAATGGATGGAAGTAGCTTTCCGAATATGTAATAGGAAGAATTTAGATGACCATGAAAAAACATGCTCAATAGTACTTTTTGACATGTATAAGTAAGCTTTTTCAGAAAATCCTTAATTTGGATAATCACAACTGGTAAAAGAAATTTCAGGGAAGAAATTTGGTTTAACTGATTTTTGTAATACTTCTATCCCCATGCCATGCAAATTAAACGACACTGTGAAGTTCATTACCACAAGACACAGTTTTTCAAAAAACTCCTCTCAGTGTATGAATGAATGAAATAAGAGGAAAATATTCGAGAGTATCACACTATTTTTCAAGCAGATAGGAAAATGATGGAAATGAAAAGAGAAAGCTTAAACTTTGTTTCTGTTGTGAAATTTAAAAGAGACACTAGGAATATAAATTAGAACCAAAGTACATACTTTTAGCTATGACAGATTGCAATCTGAAAATAAAGACAAAGAGATCATTTTTATAGTACAGCTCATTATATACTCGGAATTAAATTTAGTTTTATATCTTGGTGAGTTTCAGTGTATGATGTGTATTTCCGCTACTTTGTGTTGTATTAGAGTATTGCAGTATAATTAATGAGTACGTTTTAAGGGATCAACTAAAAATTTAAGGGAAACTAAACTATTACATGGTAAAGTCTTAAAACAATTTACTTTTTTTGGGGACTGCGGTTCAAACTCAGGACCTTGCACTTGCCAGGTAGGCATTTGAGCTATCTCCCTGGCCCCTACTTTTAAGCTAATTAATAACGCTGCTTTTTTCTATTGCCATTCTGTATTCTTTAAAAAAGCATAGTTAACTAAACAACAATGTGAAATATTAAAAACTTTTATAGACTAAATTATCTTCCTATGCAGAAACCCAGGTTACTATTTCTGTTTATCTTAAATTCTCATTTATTTATGTATTTGGTATAGGGCCTCACTATGCAACTCGGACTTGTATTGATCCTCCAGTTCTCAGCCTCCCCATCACCGCGGTTACAGGTTCGTGCCACCACCTCCTGTCTTGGTGGCCAGCTCAGAACACCCTGAGGTGGAGTTGGCATGCCATGTCGAGCCAGGGATCGAACCTGGGTCCTACTCGAGTGCTTATTCTGCTGAGCTATGTCACGGCTCTCTTTCTTCCTTCCTTCCTTCCTTCCTTCCTTCCTTCCTTCCTTCCTTTCTTTCTTTCTTTCCTATGTATCAGTTATTTAATTAAGTTCTTAGTAAGAAATTTACAACACTAATTTATGAGGATAAACTCAATTTGTCACAGCAAAAATGGATCACAGTAGCTCTGGAGCTGAGGAACAGCTCTGAGTGTTGCTAAACTCTGTGGGTCCACTGCTTTCTGATCCACCTTGTGCTGCTCTGAAATCTGGTATTTCTCTTTCTTTGTGTCAAAGGTCTCACCCTCCTGGTGTCTGGGTTTCCACAGCTTCCTCTTGAAGTAAGCATCAGTGAGATGCTTGGGGATTTTCACTTTGCTGATATCAATTTTTGTAGAGGTGGCAATGACAAATTTCTGGTTTGCTCTTTGTAGAGGAACATAATTAAGGCTGGGAGGCCCAGTCACAATTAGTAAGCAACTATCCAACTGCTTCAGGAAGACCACTCTCCTGTTTCTGTGTCACCGTGTGAGGATGATGAAGAAGGTGCCGAGGGTAATGCTAGCTCGAAGTTTCCCCATATGCTGACTTCAGGGTTTCTTGCCATGACTCAAGAACCTTCAGGGCAGCTCTTCAGTAGGGTGGTATCTAGGCATCTTTTGAAGCTTAATCACCTGGGTTCCTCCATTTTTGTCTCAATCAACTGGTTTTGTTATGGTAGCAAGAACTTTTTCCTGGCTGGGTGTGGTGATGCATACCAGTAATCCCAGCATTTGGGAGGCTGAGGCAGGAAGAAGATCAGTGTGTTTGAGACTATCCTGAGCTACAAAATTAAGCTCAAAGGCAGCCTGCACTGCATAGCTAGACTCTGTCTCAAAAAGACAGACAAACAAACAAACAAACAAACAAAAAAAACCTTTTCCATTCTTTTTCTTCTCAGCCTTTGATTTAGCAGTTATGTACTTTCTCTTGTATAAGGCCTTTGTAAAGTAGAGTATATTGAGAGTATCTGCTAATTCCTCTAACCAGGACAGGGTTTCAGCTGCAGTGGGGCTGCCCCTTCTTGCACCTTTTTGCCTTCTTCACCTTACCCTTCTAACCAGTACCACTGGCAGAAACATTCTTGACTTTGTGTTTCTTCTGTTTAACTTCTTAGTTTTGGCTTCTTAGTTTTTTCACCAACTATCTTGCAAGATGGAAAAGAGAACTAATTTTCCTGCTGGCCCTATTTCTGTTGTTTTGAAAGTATGAATATTAGCAAACAATTGACTACACTATTTAAATTTTTTTTTTGTATTTTAGGGAAGGGTTTACAGGTTCAGGTTCTCACTACTAGATCAGACTCATAGTGATCCGCCTGTTTACAGCTCCCAAGAGCTGGGATTACTGGCATGTGACACCACACCCAGTCTCAATTGTCCTCTCAGCACACCCTAGAGGCAGGGCCAGCACAACAGGCCTGAGGATTAAACCCCTGGCCCCAGTGCCTGCTTTTAGGTGCTTTAATCTGTTGAGTTATTTGGTCAGCCCCAATTCACTAGGTTTTTTAAGAATTTTTTTTTAACCTACACTATGTTCCCTCGAAGCTTTCTTACAAGTAGATTTACTTCTGAGGATACCATTTTAACAATAGAATCTTCTAGTTTAGCGTATCAGTAGCTTTTGCTGAAAGCAGTGTTTCTCAAAGCATGTGCTTCTTGATACACGAATGTTCCAAGAGATGCTATGAGAAATTTCTCTCAAAAGGGGAATTGTGATCCAATCATTTTGTGAAATGATAAATTAATTGTATTCATTATTCAATGATTTATCAGTATTTTGAAACTAACACATATACAATGAATTACCAGGGGTTTTAATATACACATCATTTTACTCACCCTCAAATCTTTTTTTATTTCCTCAAATCTTTTTAAAAAAATTTATTTATTTATTTACTTTTATTATGGTCAGCTCAGCCTGCCCTGGGGGTGGGGCTGGTGCAGCATGTGGTACCGGATCGAACCACAGTCTCTGTGGTTGCCTAAGCTTTCCTAAGCAGGCGCTTTAGACTGCTGAACCATCTCGTTGGCCCCTCACTCTTAAATCTTTAAGTCTTGAAAAAAATTATTAAATCTCACAAGGTACTAAGGAGCTCAGAGAACAATTTGGAATTAAACAGCATAAAGGCTAAGCCTAAGAAATTTATGGAGATCTCTTAAAATTCCAGCATTGTTTTTTGTCTTCAAATCTTCTCGGCAAGTAAACAAGTTTTCTTTAATGTTTTCCCACCTGCTTTGTCCTTTTAATAATTTGTTCAACATATTTTAAAAAATATCTAATACATGTCACCCATTGTTTTTACTTCTGAGGATTTTGCTACAAACACAAATAGAGCCTGCATCCTAATGAAGTTTAACGTGGAGTCGGAAAAAATAGAGACATTATATGCTAGTCACACACATGAGTCTCTGATCGCTGTCATGGTGCAGCTATTGTGGCATGTTCCTAGGAACCCTTAGTGTCGTTATGCTGTCCTGTGATTAAAAGCCTTGATTTACTTTTAACCTGAGCAAAACCCCAGAAGAAATGATGGCTTTTGGGGCTTATGTTATAGCTGAGTGTGAGCAACTAAGTGCTGGCTGCTAAGCCCCGAATAAGAGTTCCCTGGACTGCTGCATGATTTCTGTTTACTTACAATTGCTCCAAACAGAGTTCACTTATTTAAAACAGGGATGAAAGATGGCGCAGTTTCTACCAGCTCTGAGTGTGCAGGCTGCGCTGAGCGATTCCTGCCCGTGTGGAAGAGCCACAGCCCAGGGCTGATGGGCAGGCAAATGACAAGGCGCCCTGTTCTCTGAGGGCAGAGCCAAGCAGAAGGCATAATCCTCCTTGGAAGGTTTACACTGGAGAAAAAATGAAGCCCCGTTTGGCCTTAGCTCTCCACGAGTACAGCCGAGCTCCGCACTTGCGAATTGAATGGGATGTCTGCGCTTCACTGAACCTAGCAATGTGGTGTCCACCTAGCGCTTAGGGACAGACAGCAGGGTCATGCGGGTGCAGGTGCGAAAGCTGGTGACTTGTCCTAGAGTGACAAAGGAGTCACAGTTTTATTAATCACCTCATTAAAAACTATTTTGGGAAGAACATGTACATATAGGTGTTAAAAACTTCAGACATTTAAAGTTTTATGGTTAGGGGAGGGGGACAAGGACTTTATCCTGGCTTAGCACATGGCCCGTTGAGGCAGCAGTGGGCTCCGTTCGTACAACAGCTTCTGTGGAAGCCCTGTTTATCTCAACTCCCCAGGGATGGAAATGCTCTCTGCGCTTCGCAGACAGGTGAGCTTACTTAGGGAAACCCCAGCAATGCCCAAGTCATTTATTGTGCACATTACAAAGCGTGCAAGCCTAAGCTGAGAACTGGCCCCTTCCGTCTCACCCACAATAACCCACTGTGGCTGAGTGAGTTCGTATACAGACGTGGGGCAGAGTGGGCTGCAGTGTGCTTGCATTCAAACCGACACATCCAGGATACGCTGGAGTCCGTGGACTTAGGTGTTGTTTGGGTTTGGATTCTGACCTTCTTAGTAGAAATAATAGCTTTGCAACTATGTTTTTTAAAGCATGTTTTTAGTACAGTGTCTACAAGGTCTTCTACAGAATCTCACTACACAGATCAGACTCGTAGTGATCCTCCTGTTTTCAACCTCCCAAGTGCTGGGATTGCAGGTGCGCGCCACCACGCCCACTCTCAGTCGCCATCTCAGCGTGCCCCAGGGACAGGGGCGGCACGGCACACCAGGTTTCGAACCTAGCCTCTGCGCTCTGCCTAAACAGGCGCTTTAGTGAACCAAGCTATGTGGCTGGCCCTAGTTTTATAACTATTTTTAAATTGTCCAATTTGTTTAGCTAAGGCTGGGAATAGTAATCCCACCTCATGAGACGATCATGGAAATTAATGATAAAAATATAAAGCTTACGGTGATGCATGTCATGGAGGCTATATTCACTAAACGATCATAGAAGTAATGTCTTTTTATTTCTGTCCTACTCTCAGCCGTATCCGCTGGTTCTTCACAGCTCAGAAGCACAGAATTAGCAGCCCATCTTTCCCTTTCCTTCAGTCGCAGTATTATCATTAGCTTTATTTCTGCATCTTACCTGTTGTGTTTCTAGTAGCTTACTGCTCATCTGCTTTTGTATAGCTAACACTGAAGAAATTCGCCATTTTTCCAATGTGTTCTCTCCTACAGAGAATTATTTTTTTCTGGGCTGTTTGGTGGTGGTTGTGTGGGTGGAAATTCTACAGAATACTCTGGCTTAGAAAAAGAAAAAAAAAAATATCAAGGCTGCTACACCAAATATCTCCTGCCATTAATTAAAGTGGGATTAATGCTTTGTTCCAGTATCATATTTCTTTTTTATGCCTGTCAATGGAGCCACCTGAGACTTTGTGATTTAAGCATTTAATTTTCCTGTTGTGTGAGGTACAGCGAAGCAGCCACAATCAAAACAGTTAAGTTCCATGGATGAAGACCACATTGAAATAGCTGATGTGTGCCTCGTGGTGTGTGCAGTGCCGAAAATACACTCTGCACAGGTCGATTCACATGGAAGGTCACGGTTCGATTATGCAGTAGGGCCTTTGCACACCAAGGGCATTCAAATAGTACATTTGAGTGCTTCCAAGATTTTAATAGTTTACCCCAAAGTACTTTGCCCTTACAGTCTGCTGGACCAATGAGAGATCTTAGATAAAATGTTCTGTCGAGTTCCATTCTATCCATTAAACACATTGAAATCTGAATTCAGAAGATCTAAACTCTAGAGAGGCTTCTAAGACTTCTCTATTCATACACAAATGTTTAATTTCTTTTTTATAAAGAGATGTATTTTACATATAAAGAGAAGTTTAAAAAATTGTGACCCACATAAATCAAAATCATGGCTTTTTTTTTTAAGACAGTCTTGCCATGTACTTCATAGTGGCCTTGAACTCCCTATGTAGCCCAGGCTGGCCTCTAACTCACAGCGATCCTGCTGCCTCAGGCTCCTGAGGGCTGTGAATACAATCTGTGTGCTACCACCCCTGGTTCAATCATGACATCTATTTTCCAAAATGAATAATATATTTTATAAATCAACATAAAAGGCTATATTTATTTCTACAAAATATTACTATATTATCAATAGTGATTATACAGAAAACATTCTGCTTTGATTCGCAGGCCCCTAATGATATTCTGAGCTCTTGCTATGCGCCAGACACTGGGGAAGCATCCTGGATAGCAAATGAAGAGGACAGGGTCGGGGGTGTAGCTGAGTGCTT
This sequence comes from Myocastor coypus, assembly GCA_004027025.1. NCBI lineage: Eukaryota > Metazoa > Chordata > Mammalia > Rodentia > Myocastoridae > Myocastor > Myocastor coypus. Next base: position 2,424 of record PVJA010011588.1, on the reverse strand, counting down.
GTGGGCTTGCCTAGCACGTGAGTGCATCTGGGTTTGATCCACAGCATGGCAAGATAAATACATAAAATGAAATTAAACGACAGGACCTCTGTTTTCACTATACTCAAAAATCTATTAAACATACCAACTGGAAGAAGCCATGGGCACTGGAGGCACTGGAGTTTTGATAAAAATAGAAAGAAACTAATAACCGCCTAGAAGAGAGATCTGGAGGGTGCTTTCATTTTTCACACTGCACCCTAAGGATCGAGCCTGGTCTACTGGAAGCCCCTGCTCTCGTGTGCCTCAATGTTTCCCTTTTATGGCCCTGCACTGATTATTATTATTTTTTTTTCACACAGTAGTAGTTTGACAATTTAACAAGCAGAAATCACACGACGCTATTTTGCCAGTCAGAGCTTTTCGGTGGCTTCCCATTTCACTTAAAATCAAACCCTGCACCCGACGATGGCCTATGCTCTATGTTTTCTTTGTTTGATTCCCTTCTCACTGTCCTCGTTCCATTCAGGCTGCCTTTCCAGAGCTGTGGATTATCCAGTTAGTGCACCAGCTTATTCTATGAGCTGTATTAGGGGGCAGGGTATTTTATTTTAAATGTGCCCATTCTACTTTTATCTCAGACTTTCTTGTTTTTTCTTTTTTCTCAGACAAACATCTTTATTTCAGAAATCAAATAGCAGTAAAAACTCATGGCAACAACTTCTCAATAAAGATGGGAGAAAGGGCTTAGACTCACTTGCTCGTAAGGCATTCAGAACAGAACAAAATTCTTCAAGTGCTCATAATAAGCACAGAAAATCCTCGGCAGCATTACTGGCATTCCCATGGCTATTCATTATTTTACTTTGAAATCACAGTAGAGTGCAGCAGAGACCCCTCCCAGCCTGCTTCCGTGGATAACCTAAAAATCCAAGTGCAGAGACATGCTAATGCTATCCCAACTTTTCTTTGGGAACAGTTCTTCAATGGTATCACAATGCTTTTACACAGGCACATAGAAATCCGTTTATCACAGTTCCGGTTTATTTTCTGAAAGGAAATACAAGAACCTACAGCAATAGTGGCAGCATGTCTCCCCAGGACCCATGATGCATCTCCGACTTCCTGAATGAACCCGCTTCTGCCATGGGCGCTCATGGGTGGCTCCATCTCTGGCAGGTCTCAACCTACAAGTTTCCTTCTCATCTCTTCTCCACTCAGTCTTCTTTTCCTTCTCTGTGGCATCCACTTGACTTTTTTGTCTATCATTTATCTTTTTTTCCAGATCCCTTCCCCTACACCCCTACTCAGTCGGTCAGATGCAAGCTTCATAAGATCAGAGACCACTTCAATGTTGTCCACAATTATCCATCTAGCACTTATCACTTGATGTTTGTTAAGTGAACAAATGAATTTCTCAGGAAATATGACATAGGACCAGGCAAAAAGTTATCAGAACAAGAGAAAGAAAGATAACTTAAAGCTCTAAGCTACTATTGATTTGAGAATTGCCCAGGGAGATAGATAAGAACCTAACAATACCTTGGTTAATATTTCAGCTGGGAATGGCTTTTTGGTAGCAGGCACAACTTAGCTTGAGATACAGTTTAGTCCATGAAACCACACTAAGCTTTAATACTTGAAACATGTGACACTTAAATGTTCTGAGCATCGCAGAAATCTAATTGTTGTGCATGTGTCTATATTCAGAAGTTGTGACAGAGATCATGTCTTTTCTAATTACCCTTGTTCTGTTTGACATTCTTTAAAAACAGAAGTTAAACATTTTTATAATTACAAATCAAGAGAGTTCACCAGCATATTCAATGGTCCATGCAGAACATGCTCAGCGACAAGCTTGCAAGCCATTTGAAAGAGTTTCAGAAATGAAAACCCAATTAATTACCTATTGCCAATGCTTTTAACATAAGGAACGCTGAGCTAAAAGTGACAAGAATTTATTAAAAAAAAAAAATTACCCAAAACTGCTTTCATTAAGTTTTCTGGGGACCATGTTTTTTTCAAGTTTTTGTGTAACTTACGGAACTATTGGAATTTAATTAGCCTCCTCTTCTCAATGGCTATATGAGGAGTTTCCCATTTTTCTGAGAACTGTAAGAGTTGTCAAGTAGTTATGGATTATCGCCTTTTCCAAGCTAGTGATGTCAACTTTTCTTTGGCATTGCAAAATTAGATTGCAGACAATTTAATGAACAGTTTTTAAAATTAACATTAATATTTTTCAAGAAAGGTAATAACCCTAGCACTGTGCTAGTGTCAGTGATGTAAACATTCTTATCTGAAGTGTAGTCATTCTATTTTTCTATTTCCAACATATAATTAGTTACAGCTGACTTCTTTGGCTTCTGCAAGTTTGGACTTGTTTCTGCATGTGCACGATTCAGACAGCACATGTGTTTGCCCAACCTAATCCAGCATTTCTGC